>WURS02044390.1:0-11154 GCA_011762765.2 Rhinocypha anisoptera | reverse complement strand
ATGCACAAAATGTGTAGAAGATAGACAGGAGAAGGACAGGAACACACAGAAAGAACGACATAGTTAAAACTTACGTTAACGCAATATTTCGAGAATTTCCACTCGTCCTCAAGCATGAAGAGCTGTCGCTCGAAATATCAAAATGTGAGTGTTTCGTCTTTTATTTAATTGTCTATGTTTCATTGTTCTGTGTTCGTTCATCACACACACACACACACATATATATATATATTTCCTCGGCAATCGAAAAGTTGAGGGAAATTTGTCCTCTTTGGGCATTTTCAATTCCCTCTATTATTTGATTATTTCCTTATGTCAGAGGTAGGTTAATTCTACTTCTACTTCTAAGAATTATCTTGCAAACCGCGGCAAGGTCGTGTGGCAGGGGGTGAGCCACCACCATTTATTCACATTCATTCCCAAATGCAGATGTTAAGAAACACATCACACTAAGAATGAAGTAACCCGCATGTAAAATAAAAACGAGTAGTAGAACATCATCCACAACATGCAGGAAAATGTTAGACTTCTGAATACAAACAAACATGAAAAAACAACAAATTATGTCACAATATGCAAGGTCCAAACGGGAGCTCTTCTCCTTCTAAATTATTAACATACTTAGTGTTGCTTATAACTTATTTATAATTTTAACTAAATAGAAAACTTCCTACCAGTACTCAAATCTTGTCTTATACATCAATACACAATAAGGTAATTGCCAATTTGGCCTTAATGCACGTCACACGTAAACTATCAGACTGATCTTTCGGTCATATTTTCCGCCAGTGAAGACCATTCATGACATGACTCCTTGCTTGTCCGCATGGTGCGCCACTAAGAAGGTTCGTCGCTTTAGTCTTCTGCGGCTGGCGCTGAGTTAGCCAGGTTTATTAGCGCGCCAAATTACGAACGTTGTTATACAACTCGGCGCTGTTGCATCCCATAGTAAAAAATATTGGCACTATTACATTCCTTTTTTCCTGTTTTGGATGTATTTTATTTCTTGTAGTATATAATTTACAATTTATTTGTTCCACACATTATTATGCATGTTACAGATATATATTAATTTTCAGGTAATTATTTATTGTAACAAAACTTGTGACGTTATTAATCAACTGAAATGTTTCAATTATATGTGCATATATTTATCAGGAACCTCTTTCTCCCTGAATCCAAACTGATGCGTATTGCCCTAGTACGAGGTCGATTATTTAATTTCTTATCATCAATTCCAAAGTATTTATTCGTAAACTTTCAAAAGATTTTTTAATGCAAAAATTATTTTTATTTACTGAGATATCACCTTTTAGTCAATTACACATACTCTTTTCATAGTTTGACAGCCGGCCCATACGTCCATTGATGACACCGGTGTTCAGATTCTTGTGTGTATTGGGTAAATTCAATCTTCATCCATTGTAATAAGTCATTTAGTAAAAGTTTGCATTAGTCTTGTTATAATATTTATATAGGCGAGATTTCTATAACTCCAATGGCCGTTCCTCGTATAAATATATGCTCTCGTACTGTCTTCCTTCCAGCTTTCTTCTTTCCATGTCTTTTCGTATTTAATTAATCCACACAGCTCTTGGTCTTCCTTTCTTTTTTTCTATAACGGAGCCTATCTTTTACTATTCGTGGCCATCGTAAATGTACCATTCCTCTCCTAAGTCCATACCATTTCTATCTACATGTTTTCCTGTACAATATTTTTTTTAATATGCATTCTTCCTTTTATCTCCACGTATGTTGTGTATTGCAGTCTAGAAAGTCTGAAACTGCGTCTCTAAAAGTCCATTTGCACAGCCTTCTTGTTATTATTACAATGCTCTCAACAATTTTATTTCGATAGCGCTATTGATCTGCCTGTGCAAAATTGCGACTCCCGTCTTGCGTGAAGCTTGTTCATTGAAAATTTTCATTCAATATACCTTATCCTATGCATTCATTGGAAATACCCATGTTCTTAGTGACTGCACGCTATTTAATCCGCCGGTTATTCAATATTACTTTGTACACTCGATGGTCGTAGGCGGAACTATGTGGAAATGCATGTTCACAGGAAAAGAAAAACTTTAAACACTAAGAAATATTCTAGAATTTTTTTTACTTCTTCTTCTACTTCTACTCCTAAGCAAAATTCTGCAAACTGCCGCAAGGGCGTGTGGCAGGGGGTGAGCCACCACCAAACATTCACTCCCAAATGCAAATGTTAAGAAACACATTCAACTCAGAATGAAGCAATCAACATGAAAAATAAAATAGTAGGACATCATCCACCTGTCAAAACAACTATCTTCTTTCAAAACAAAAAATCTGATAATGACGCCTATACGTCATCCCTAGCCTTAGCATGAGAATAAAATTATATGGAATGTTGCCTGTTTTAAGTTTTCAGTATCCTGTGGTTGTGCAATTTTTAATTTTTCTCGTAGTTTTATACTTTATTGGGTTCAATTATGCTGAACAATCCTCAAGGCTTGAACTCAACAGCATATTTTTTAATTGTTTAACGCGAATGAGAAACCTTACAATGAACTTAATATGAATTTCTTTTGGTGATACACGTTCTTTTTAATAAGAGTATTATAAATACAAAATGTCCATTGTTATCAATTACTGACATAATTCCCAGAACTGTATACAACAAGAATGACCTTGTTGCCAGGTAATACCACTCTAACGCTAAAGGCAGATGTACCAACGTCAACTGAAGTCAAGGCCTTTTAGAACTTTTCTTTTCGCCCTTGAATTTTCTTTGGGGGACTATGGAGAGTAAAAGGTTTACTAAAATTTATACCTGTTTCTAATTACAAACCTGATTAAGCGTCCTAGTGACATAGTCATGAAGGCGAGCACTCTTCATCCCATCCGCCATCATTCTATCTAAAATTCCGATCCCTTTTCCATCTCTTCCCCTCTTGCTTGAAATACCACCCCCTTTTACAGTATTCAACAACCAATCACTTCTGAGTATTTCTTTTATCCAATTTTCAAGAAAATTTTAATTATATTAGAATTTATTATATCAGAATAATATTTCCTTCCTGTTTTTTTTATTTTCGCCTTTACTAACCTATCTTGCGAAAAATGTGAGCAGAGAATTTATTTTCAATCCTCTCACGTGTTTCCTATTATTTTCACTCTTCTCCTCTGCACTCCTCGTATTCCTTGGCAAGTAGAGCGCAATCATTGTCCTCTACTGTGTTATTTCTATAGCATCCAATCTTTCATCTACTTCACAAGAAATATGTAAATTCTTATAAGAAGAATTCTGCAAACTGATTCACTAAACGTATTCTGGTCTCCATTATGTTTGCTCACATTATTGAGAAAAATCAGTAAACTTCCAATATAAGTGTAGCGAGTGCTTGGAAAAGAAATCCTTTCCAAAATATTTCATTTCCATTTCGCACACCCTTCCCTTATTTTTTTTCTTACAATTACTTGCTTGCCCTTAATACTCACTCGTAATATGCGTTTACTCGCGATATAATTATTATATGCAAAATTCGTTTGTTCGGGAATTTTAAATATAAGGTCATAATGTTTTGTAAACCTATAAAGTTATAATCTCCCAAACGCTAGAGGACATTTTGTATTAATCCATTAAAATTTAAACTGGAGTATGTTTTTGAAAAGGATAAAATTTTCCATTTCATGATGTGAGAGTAATGAATCTACGTTAGGGAAGATTATCCTACACACAAAGTTCACTGTGGAGGCCGTCACTTGATGAATTCCACTTGGTGGAATTTCATCTTTTGTGGAAATATAATAGTTATTAAAAAACCATCACTCTATTATCTACATATTATTTGCTCATTTACTTATTTTCCCTATTCATGCTGTTTTCCTGTTTACCATAGTAACAGAGTAAATATTTGGCATACGATGTTAAATACGGTAGTCAAGATGATTGTAACCATAAAATTGCATGCTTGTTTTCGATGCGTTTTGCGCATTTAAAAACTTTAAAAAGAGTTTTAAAAATTATGGATAAATATATTTAAGTTACGGCTAATTTCTTCTGAATTGTTTTATATTTAGTTAATTAGTAACAGTATAGCTCCAGATCCACCTTATATAACTACAGAGTTCCAAATTAATTTAAAATTCGTTGCTTTTCTTACATTTAATGGGATAGGTGTGAAAAGAGGCCATCAGGAGATACTCGGTGTTAAAATAAAAAAAACTTAGTCACTCTTGTCTTTATTCGTAGCAGCTAGACAGAATGGTTGTCTATATTAACATAATTTTGGTTGACACATAATATCCCTATTTTTCTTTGAGGGATAGGGTGAAAGGCATAATCTTTTTAATGGAGAGAATCCTAGTAGTTGTTTTTACTGTTTTTGATACGGTGCACTTTCTTTTAGTACATGGATAACATATATACTTTCTCTCTTCCATATTCTGACAGCTATGGCGAAATTAACTCATACTGCCTATGCTAACCTAGAAATTAACCACTTCGCCGTTGTCATATCCAAAAGCCACAGTCTACACCTTGAGGATTGGTTTGTTAGATGAGGATTGACATCGCCTATTAGTAAGCTCAATGGCGTGTGGAAATTCATTCTTCAGGGTTAGAGGATCCAGTTCCTTTCCCTGTACCGCCTCCGGTATTCCAGGAAGATCCAGCAATCAGAAAATCACACAGCTTGGATTAGCTAGAGGTTTCAAGAGGCGTCGCCGGGGTTTGAAGCCGTGCCCCGCATTCTTTTGGTTTAGTAAGAGAGTGCTCTACCCACTGGGCTACTAAGTCCTCCAGGCCCCCTCACCTGTGGGAAAAGTTGGATTTTAATATTAATCCACCTTGATATTTTTAAGGCGTTTACCTCGTTTTGACAAAATATGGACCGTTTCAAAGAAAAGTTAAATTTTACGATTAACACGGTGATCATATAAAGTTGGACCGGAACAGTTTTTATAACCCTAGAATAAGTTTCATTAGAATCAATCACGACTCACGAAAAGATTATTAGGGCACTGTAATGATAAAGTAAAAGAGAACTGTTATTTTACGCTTGTTGGGTCTCATCTTGAGTACTCTTTGATTTTTTGGGATCCTCATGAGGCAGGATTAGTTTTGGAATTACATCTAGGGCTACATAGAGCAGCGTTGTTATTTATTTATTTATCAGCGCTTTATTGATGTGTTTATTTAATATATTTGACTTAAGGGTTCAATACAGTTCAATAGTCTTCGTCAAGTTACATCAGGTATCTGATTTCCATAGCTCATCCCTTAGATACAAGTTACAACCGGTATCACAGCTCAAAAATCACATTAATACAAATTCCTTAACTATCTGAAGTTAAAAAAACAATATTGATGGAAATACGTACACTCAAGAAATTCACTGACTAATTATAGAGGGATACAAATTAACCATGCGAATGGGACAGTTCTGGACCTTGTTTGTCCTACCACCGCAGCCTCTGGAGATAGTCTGTTGAATAGTCGCAGTCTTAGACTATCTAAAGCATTGCACGACTTACTAAGTCTGCAGAGTGGTACAGGTAGAACATGACTATGCCGAGTCTCATAGGTGTGAACATCAGCAAGTATAGGGAAGATAGAGTGATTACGGTAACCACAACAGAGAAGTTGAAAACAAAGTGGGAATAGATTGTCAGTACACCCAATTGTGAAGAAAAGAGGTATACAATGATCTTGAGGCTGAGCTGAGCTTTTATGATCAGCGTAAGAGTGTTGCGTAAGAGGTATGTTATTGGAGGAGTTAATTTTGGAGCCACCCGTTGATCATAGGCAAAAATGTAGGTTAAATTTATTGTGTAAATTTGAGGCAGATTACTTCAATGGAGAGGTTTAAGACATATTGCAACCCCGGTCATACTGCGGTAGATCAGATCACTTACGTAAAATCAGGAAGCTAGATTGGAGAACGGACAGGTTTAAAATGTTATTTTTTCTCGTTCGAATAAAGATCAAAATATACCTGGTCACAGGGTGAGTTAGGAAAGGCAGTGTTTATATTTTGTAGTTATTTTTCAGGCGTTTTAGTTATATATATATAGCTTGATATTTTTCCCACATGTCACGAATAATGTTTTACCATAAATGTTTCGCACCAAAGTAGTGTGAATAATTTCTAACTTTTGCATGTGGGTGTTCATGCATGGTGGTGATCACGCCCTTGTGGCGGCTTCCTGGGTAATACGTAAGCGTAGATAATTCCGAAGGTTTTGAAATAATCCTTCAAATGTCTTCTCTGGAAACACGTTAAACAAGTCAACAAGAAGACAAGTTATTTCACCCTTACCTCCGTCGGTGATATTAGATATCTATCCGATAGGTACCTGGATCTTGCCCGCGTGTGATCGTAGGACCCTTCGAGTGTAATGGAGGATCATCCCAGCCGTCCACGGAACGAGTTGTACGGATAGCTTGTAGGGAAAAATCACTTTGACATCTTGAGCGGCATCCGCCATTGGTGGCGCTCGGAACTGGGTAAAGAATCGTTACGTCATTCAGAAATTTTGCTGATATGTGTCGAGCGCACGCGTTCCGAATTCATTAAGCCCGCTCCGGGCGCCGGTGGAAGGGGAGAAGTGGGGGATGGGGGTGAGCAGGGGGGGGAGGAAGGATACACACGGAGAAATGACGGGGGGTCCGCGGGGCTCCCGCTCCCCTTCTCTCTCCCTGCTCGTGACGGCGGATTCGAAGAGCGGTGCAGGCGGCATCTCTTTAACCGAGCAGTCCGAAATGTGATCGGTGGAAATTTCAGAGTTTCTTCAAATCCATCCGAGCGATCAAGCGCACGCAGCACGTGACTGTGCAAACGGAGAGAGAGCGTGGGCACGCGGCACGTTCGTCTCTCGTTCTCAAAATAATCGACCGCGTCGAATAAATTAAAACGGAGCATCCGCTTTGCCGTCCCGGTTGAAAATCCTCGCGAGGAGACGGAATCCTGGAATCGGGAAATGGAAGCTCCACGTCCTTAGACATTACTGGACGTCCGACGCGTACCACGAACTGTTCGACGTGATGGGTTCTGCTTCGTTTTCGTTCCTGTTGTCCCGCTACGTTCTACGTGATCGAGGGAATGAAATGCTGATATTTGCACCGAATAATTTCTGCATTGCCATCGTGGGAGAATATCATTTTCAATGATGACGAGACATAAGAAAATCCTCAGAGCCTCTTCGAACACAGAAATCCTCGATGTCTTTTCACCCGTGTTCACTCCCTTCTTTTTTGCATTTCTCCAACACTTCTCTAACGTAGCAAAACGTTTTATTTCGTGAATATTGAAATTGCAACATTTCCAGCGACAAGAATTCTAAAAGTAACTACGAAACCAAAAATATTTAATCATTTAGAATTACTTCACGAATCCTCGTAAAGTGAGAAATTAAAAACCTTTAAGTAGATTTACCTCTGGACTGTAACGTAATTCAAGTTACCATGAACTAAAGAGTTTTTTACTATTATTTGGCTAGTATATGTAATATTTTAAACAATAAATTAGTAGTGACACACATTATTTAAAAACCACCCACGATAAGGCACAGAAGAAACTTCAGCCTTGATATTTATTACGAGCAATAAGTCGCCTGACTGCTTATCAGTATAGGACAGTATTAAAAACTTTAGTAAAGGATTCAAAAGCTAAAGCTATTCAAAAGGATTCAAGCCTATATCGACGATGACATTACCTTTGTATGTACGAAGTGCTAACCATTGTACAACTACATTCATTCATTGTACAACTACCTATCATTCTTTCTGAAATATCTATTCTCTTCATCCACTACAGTCTTCCATTCTGCCTTAGTATTGGCCATATCAGTTTCCCTCCTATTGTAAATATACTCTCATCAACGGCAGATGTGTTATTTGAAGTAGCCACAAACTTGAATGGAGTTTCAAGGAGACGCCTCAGGTAGAAATGGAAAACCATAAAAATAAAAAGATCGATCGAAAATGGAAAATTCTGAATATGGGAATGATGATAGCTGCAGAAAAAGTCGATTAATAAAGAAACCATGGGTCACAAAACGAAATATTAAACATGACAAGAAAAAAAAAGTACTCTGGGCAAAATAAAACTTTTAAAAGAATAATAAAATTGTAATTTGATAAAGATGTTGCACTTTTCCTAAAAATAAAAACTTTAACATGACGCGATTTTTGACTCCTTGAGCCGAAGGTGCAACGTAGGTACACCAAGACCTTGTACCTTTAGTCTTGTTCCTGATGATGGTTCTGTGAGTCGAAACACGCATCGTATTTATTTTTTGGTAAAGTGCTATATCTTTATTTTATTATGAGTTTATTCAACCATATCAGGCCTTAAACTATAATATTTAAAAATCAAATTTTTCACAAGGATAGAACGGCTAGGGAAGAATGGATAAAAACCATTTGAGAAGGAGTCCAACATAATTTTATTGGAGTGTGGTAATACGGAAACAGCGTAAAAAAACAGTGAGGATCGGCTATGATGAACCAAGCGAAGACGTAAAAGATATCTGAGATGGAAAGTGGGAAATTCTGGTCGACGACAAAAATTAAGGCAAATGGTTAGGCTTTAGAACAGCTAGGCGTTAGAGCTTTTGCAAATATAATTCTGCTGTCTTTTTACTTATACCCTAACATCTGATTTTATCTCAGGGACATACAGACTCCTCAAACACATACAAGAATCTACTGACGTTGTTTTCCATCCATCCTAGGAGAACCTTAAGCTTCTTGCACGTTTTTATCTTCAAATTTTTCTCATGTATTGCGCGCTAACGCGTTACTTCAATTAAAAATAGTCCTTAAAACTTTAATTTAGCAATTAAAAACAGTCCTAAAAAGGAATGAAACCATTTTCTTTCCTCGGATTCCTGTTTCTGAACTATGCAAATTGTTGTCCAACGTTTATGTATGGGCTAATTCTTTCCTGACTCACGTACCCAAGACTCTTCAGCACTAATGCTCAGAAATAGTTTTCTTTCTTCCTCTTACTTCGCCGTCGGAATACGCTGAAAACTTCTAAATTATTGTATCAAGATAAAAAAATAATGTATCACTTACGTATTGCCTGTTGCCCAGTTGTATCACCCAGTTGCTTAGCCGAAACCATTTTAATTCTTTCATTTTTGCAATTTCATCCACTTGGATGTTAAATATTTCAATCAGAAATGAACAAACCAGTTTACCTGCGCCTCTCTCTACAATTCTTTGCCCAAAAAACAAGAACCAGCAAAAATTGGGACTCAGTTAACTTGGCACTCTTCTTACAAAGGAAAAGTTTTGTTTCTCAAAACATATTCAAATAATGGTGATATGAACGGTAATCTAAGTTATGTATTCGATGGACTCCAGATTAGAACTAACTAACCTAAAGTAAATCCTTCTTCAACTTTGAGTACGTTCTACCATCTATCTTTCTTTCTGAAATATTTATTCTCTTCATCCACTACAGTCTTCCATTCTGCCTTAGTATTGGCCATATCAGTTTCCCTCCCATTGCAAATATACTCTCACCCATCTCTTTGGGTTCCCCATTTCTTTTATTTCGATCAAATAAAGTAGGTCCAACCCATTACTCAGGTGATCAGACAATTTTATTGAACATAGTACTACTCTTGCAGTCCGAAGATTGGTTTAACCACCGAGCCACACCTTGGCACAGATCTCTCTTCAACTCTGTGTAATTCCTACCGACTCTCATATCATCTGACATGCCTATTCTTTTCTTGTTTCTGCGTCGCTTACCCAACATTCTATCTTCCATTACTGTGCCATTATTATATAAACTCCTTCCTTTTTATAAATGCATATTTTGCGGACACAGTTCTACTAAAGGACTTGCACCTACGTCCGTTTTCCTTTATGACGCTAACAAAATAAAAATCATTCAATGGCTGACTTAACCTGTGACATGGAGTATTTGTAGCGTGATCGTGGAATTGATGTCTTGGATAAATTTATTAAAGATTTTATGTTACGACAAAAATTATTATTGTTGTATTAATTTTTATTTATTTTCATTTAACCCATATATATATATACTTGTAAATTGATGTATTTTTAGGACTCCAACCGCTATCTTTTAAACATAAGTGATTTAATATAATGTCAAGACAGAAGTACCCACAAAAATCCCTTTTGTAGCAAACTAATATATAACGATTTACTAAAATTAAGAATTAGGTTTTCCAATCTTTGAAATTTTTATATTACTATTCAATATTATGAATTAAATCTAATAAATTAATTATTTTAATATTTGTACAAATATGCAACAATTCAGGATAATTTTTAGAAATTAATGATGTGGATCTTACAACCCACGCGATATATACTTATCTATATTTTAAAATATGTATATATAGTATGGCTGTTTCTGAGAAAGTAAAGAGAGGTCTAGGATAATCGTGTTCGTGAAATATAATATATCTGAAAAATCTGAAACCAATATTTCCATCAAACCTTATGTTAATTTCTAATTCTTCTGGCCGAATTTCTTTGCCGTAGCATTTTTACAATTTCTCTGAATCTCAGTACGCTCTTTAATAGGTTTTCTATAAAAATTGTAAAACCAACTTAAACATCTTATTCCATACCACGAAATCAAATTCCTTTATGAGGTTCAGACTAATTATATTAATTAACCTGCAATCACTCGAAGAATAGCGACTCTGAAGATTTTTTCTCTAGTGAAACCGTCAAAAAAAGTTGTAACCTCTTTCGAGAGGAGGAGGCCTTTTTTCTTGTTTCGAAATTTTAGTCTCAAGTCACTGCATTACTTAATCTCCGCTACTTGAGAATTCCCCCCCTCTCTTTCTCTCTCCATCTCTACCTCTCTAACTCCCTGTCTATCTTTCTCTCGACCTCTCTATCTCTCGCTCTCTCTCTATCTCTCTCCCACTCTATCCCTCTCTCTCCCTCTCTCTCTCTCTTTCTTTCTATCCCTAGCTCTCTAATTGAGACCCCTGTGTAAGGAATTGCTGGAGCCTTGAAACCTATGTAATGAATCAGGATAGAGATAAGGGCAATGTAATGACCCTCTCTAATCATTGTGGATACTTGGAAGAATTCATTTTAATGCATCATCTACATCTACATAATACCCTGCAAGCCGCCACAAGGGCGTGTGGCAGGGGGTGAGCCACCACCATACATTC
>WURS02044379.1:0-11154 GCA_011762765.2 Rhinocypha anisoptera | reverse complement strand
ATGTGTTTGTCTAAGGGCAGGTGGGGAAGAGATTCTTTGAGTGGTTTGGTGTGGGGGGGTGCGTCGCCTGCTGTTCACCGGGTGGGGTGTGGAGGTGTAACATTTTGCCGATTACTGCTAAATGAGTTCAGAAGTCTCTTTTACTTTGACTGTCCATCCAAATAAGCATCCCAACTCTTGAATTGGAGTCCTCTCATACACAAAATAACTATTCAGGGGAAATGATGGAGTAAACATGAGGCGCTCTTCTGTAGGAACTAAAGTCAATGACCACATCAAATGAAAATCACAGATGACCAAGCACACTAGTTGTCATTCAACCAGAGAAATATGTTCTACTTTAGCATATTGAAACTGTTTATCACATAGAAAACTCTTTTGAATATTATTGTCAAATCTACATACTTAGTAGGTAAAATTTTTAAAACCGTAATTACGTTTGACATAACTAGCTTTAGCAATAAGCTTGTGAAAGTTTCATAATTCTCACCTGTAGCTATCACAGCCATTTTAACCTCTCAACTTTCTATTGTTTCCCTTCATCCCAACCTAAATACCTTCTGAATTTCTCATCACTCACCTACGGGTGGTCTCCCTCCTCCCTCCTGGAATGTAAGGCAGTCTATTCCTACATTTGACTTCAGTTCAATTGAATTTTTGCCCGTTTTGAATCGCCCTCTGCTTTTATAATGTGAGATCCACAAAGTATTCCGTTGAAGTCATTCATTCATGAAAGTGGATGTCTGGATGTGGCCAAGGTTCAAACTAGGTTACTTGAATATACATATTGGTAGGTATTTACTTCTTTAGATTGATGCTTGAAAGCTTTAAACATGTTCTCTTAATTAACTCCTTGTGCCATTTTTCTCATTGCACCTTTATATGTTAATCAGTTCTCCACTCGTATTCGAAAGTGAAGTGGAGAGTGTGGCTAAAAAAATAAGTATCTTTATGAAAAACTGGGTAGTAATAGAATTGTTTTCCAGTGACAACGTTAACACCTACCTTATGTTTTAGTCCCTCCCCGTGGGCTATCACCTTATCGTGGTGGGGAGGTTTGAGGGCCCCAGTGACCCTGAGAACTGCTGTTCAGCTAATCATTTCCTATCCAGGGTTATTCTGATCGCAGTTCAAGGGATAGGGGACAGACCAAGAGTAGCCCTTATAAACCTAATATGATTACTCTGTAAAAACTCTTTCAATGCTGAAATCATATGTTACATAATAAAGTTAAGTGTTAATGGAATCTAAGGATGTAATTTTGAATAATGTGCCAGTATGTTTGATGTTGATGGGCATTAGAAACTTAATTTGTGTTGGTATCAAATTAGTAGTTTTGCAGGAATTTCTTGCGCTTAAAGTTTGAAGAGCTATGGATGAGTGTAAATACCTTCTGGTATCTTTGATTGAGGACATGGGATAAATGCCATCCATTGCCTTGAGCAGATTGGATGGCTGGACACTTCCAAGTGAAAGTATGTAGTTGTTTTTGGGAAGGGGCATTAGATTTTGAGTAGCAGGGGTGACCTCTTGGTAGTAATCCTCGAGATGGATGTTTGTCATATCAGTTGACTTTGGGCATCTTCCTCCTGAGATCCAGTCGAAGAGGAAGCCCCACAGTTCCCCAGCAACTGGATGTAGTCTACCGTATGGCACCCCGAACATTCAGTAGCTGGAGTTTTGTTCCCCGAATGGGAAATCACAAGCAATCATGCCCTGCGGAGTCTTCATCGATGGGCCTGAAACCTCCCCTCCCATTGGGGGTGGGGGGTTAGGGCGACCCGTTGGGGACTCCGAGGGTTTTCCTGGGTCTGGCCAGGTACATGCCGGGAGTCAACCGCTTGCCTGCGGCTGCGGGCGGAACTCCCGGGTGTCCATTGCACTGCCTCACTCATTTCTTCCATGCGGGGGTGGGCTAACTGAGACCCCACTTCTCACCCGTTCGTACTTTTACTGTCTGGTCGTGTCGGTTCGAAAACCGACTCTTAGGTGGTAGTGTGTAGGACACATGAGATTTTCCCCTCTTCCTTGTACAACCAACTCCAGCTATGAGAATGTTCGGGTTGCCATCTGCAGGAAAGAACATTAATCCAGTAATGCCCGAATTATTTTTTTATTAAAATCATTGTCACCATTATTTTCCGTAGGTACAAACATGATTCAGAAAATATGAATTTTAATTATCAAGAGTATGTCAGTAGTTTAAACATTGCCGATCCCATGCAGATGATGGATGTTGTTGCGTACAAAGGTGATGGATTAAACAAAATTTGGTGTGAATAATTTCTAAATTTAAAATAAACAAAATGTAGATGAAAGTATCATTTAGAACATCTAAAATGTAACAATGGAAGCATTATTTTACTTACCCATTGGCTTAATATTTTTTGAGTGACCCTACCCTTAATAATTCTAAACAATTAATTTATCATGGCATATTGTTGTGTTTTTAAAAATTTATTACAAAAATATGTAAACAAATAGAAATACAAGACATTAAAAATGATCCATATTATAATTGGATTTTTCATTCTAAATTGTTTGAATGAAAATGTGACATCAAAATTATTTTTATTTCAGTGTAATTTATAGTTCAGTATATAATTCAGTCACATCTAAACATTTTTTACATATATTTTCCATGTTTCATGCATATTTTCTCTCTATATTTTATACAATGAAATGTTTTTTCACGTCTTCTTTCCTTGGGCATATCTTGCACCTACCTATTTTTGAATTCTCTTTCATTGGCTTAGGTTCTGTTGCGTCTGGTCTATGGCCTTAAACATTTTATTTCTGAGAGGTACAAGTAGATTTCTCAGCGCTGCTCTTTTTGAAATTTGTATATTAACTAGGCTAACTCCGATATCCCTCAAAAAATACTCTGAATTGCAGAGCAGTTTGAAATCTAAATCATTTGTGCATTTATTCCAGCATTATCCAACATTCTGAAGGACAAAAGCAACAGCCACCGCCTGCACCTTCAGGAAGTGGAGTTGTTAGAATGTGTGCTATGTGCCATAAATGCAAGCCCTCTATACATCATGCCATAAGTGTATATGTGAATATTGGTATTCCTTTGTTTCTTTTGTATGCTGGGCGGCATGTTGTTTTTGAATAAAGAGAGTTAGTTGACATCGTTCGTTCAACGAGTTGGTCAAGTATGCCGAAAGGTTATCTGCCCTTCCAGTCTGTAAAATTTGAAGTACAGTCCTGGCCACATGCCCTGAGATATGTCTTTTGGACTGCATCAACTTCAGGGTTAGCGTCCGCCCTTTCAGAGGATTAGGTACAACCTGCGAAGCATCAACCACCCCAGATTCTTCCTGAAGAGTTTCACAACCTAAACCAGGACCACAATTTTTAAAAGTTGCTCAATTCACTTAGAATTCTGCAAACATCAACCTCACAGTTGCCATGAGACTTGGTGGCAACCATGGCATTGACAATTGAAGTCTTCAGTGGTGAGACAAAATGTCTAGCACCTGGCTTATGGTTACTTCAACAGTTTTGCCTCACCACATTGAACAAATATTCAATTGGATCCTGATTCAAGTTTCTGGTACTTAACTGAGTGTACCTACTCAAACTTTTCTCATATTTTCCTTATGTCTCTAATGGTTGCAAGCCACCCTTTCTGTGAGGGAGGTTTGGCAAAGCCTCTCTCCCTAACAAATGTCAACTGCCCCAGCCTTTTCTTAAAAATTGAAACGTGGCTGCTGCCCGTCTTCATGGGACCCTTTGTCCAATCTCCTTTTCAAATAGCCTCCAAGCTGCCATTCATTGCATCGAACAGTTCTTTGATAGCAATGAGGAATTCTGCATTGTCAAAGCTACTGCTGTCCAGATCTCCTGAAAAGTGAAATTGTCCATTAGAACATACAAAAGCTAGTCCAAGGAAATATATCAAATCTTTCCTTTCACATTAATGAACATACCTCTTGCCACCAATGTCCCAATCCCTTTGCCAACATGGAGGTTATAACTTTAGGCAGCAAACTTCACTTTCATTTTCTCCTTCCCACATGGCATGGTTGCATCTCAGAGATGTCCCATGTCTCAGAGAAATTCCGTATCCTCTATGAGACCTCACAGAGATGTTCTGAGACAGCACTATGTCGTACGGAGGTATGGCCCACGAGGGCAAGTCGGTCAGGTTGGAGGACGAAGAGACGAACCACCACATCATCTCCTGTGACTGTATTGATTTATTAAATATGTAAAATACAAATTCACCTACTCGGGGTGGTTAACAAACATGGTTCCGCGGGCCGCTCTCGAGGGAGTACATGGCGGCATTGTTGTCTACATACATGATAATACGCACGCACGTTAAATTCAGATCATTGAGCAAAAGGATCGTTTTGCTAATTGAGACGAGGGCGGCGTACGCCTCGGCCACATTAATATGCAAATGGCCAGGGATAGCGAAGGTTCTCTGGTGATATTCCATGTCGGGATGGTGGTCCCTCCTTGACCGTGAATGGCGCCGGAATACACTTCTATCTCCTCAGGGGAGGAACACCACCTTCTCGTCCGACTCACCTCCCGTCGATATGCCTGTGATACCAAATATGATGGAAGGCGCAGAATCCACACCACCCAGCTCGAGTATCCCGCGGCCTTGGGGATGTCCACTGAGCTCAAGCGTGGCAGGATAGGAACGAGGTTACGGACGTGGGAAATGGTGGACGGGGTCAAGGATAGGGAAAGGGAAGCCGTATCAACGAGAACCCCCAGGCATCGGAGACTCGTGACGGGTTTAAGTGTGTTTCTCCGGTGGTTTATTTGCATTCCAAGGGTGTTTCACGTAGCCACTTCGCAACACAAGGTCCGTCGATGGGCCGTGGACTGTGTATGAGCCAATCGTCCAGGTAAACAATCGTGTGCACGTCGAATTCCCTTCGGATTAACTCGGCCACGTCCAGGGCTCATCGTTGGAGGAATAAAGGGGCTTAAATGGTGACCCATCGGCAGTCATGTGGAAGTGTACCGACGGGTACCATAAAAAATATACCGTAATATTTCCAGTGCCGTGGGTGCACTTGGATCTGACAGAACGTGGTGCAAAGGTCTGTCTTAACACTAAATATGAATGTATAGTGATATAGGCCAGCGCTTTGGCTGGGCCTTACGGCTAGAATTTTGGTTTCGTGACGTGCGCCGTCCAGGGGGCAAAGGTCCTGAAATAAAAATGGAACCCGCCACCGATCTTCGGGACCCGAAAAACATTTGAAGGCGCACGTCACTTCCCACGGCACGATGATACTTAATTCTGAGAACGATTCGACAAATTTATTAAGGGTAGCAGAGGGATGGGTGTGCAGCGGTAAACGAATTTAGCCCTGAAGGGGCGGGGAAGAGACACTCCGACCCTGGAGATGTGCTCGTTGTCACGACTGGGGTAAGGGAAGGGGAGAGGGGGGTCTACTTGGCCCACGTGCCACGCTTCGTCAGTCTGCCGCGCTTGTTCCGGCCACGGGATGAGGATGCTGGACGTTGGCATCGGTGAGTTCGCCTTCTGGAAGGGACAACCCTGGGCGGATTAGCGTCTCTACTGGTGCTGCAGCCTCACCCACGGCCCCCTTCCAGAGGGTTATGCGGCTGGTCGAAAGGGCTTGGCGTGGTGGTGGGTGTTTCCGCGGCTGGCGCTGTCCGAGACGGGGTGAACCCGGGAGGCAAATGCAGCTATTCAAGCCTGGTGGTTGGTGTCATACGGTTTGCGTCTGACCACCCGTACTGTGGCGACAGCCAGGAGGACGCGTGCCCGTCTTGAGTCTGGGGCCAGCTGCGGCCATGACGCCACTGTGAGCACCAAATCGACCTCGTGAAGGTCCCTCGCCCTGATGCGTGGAGGATGTATATTTTTTCTTTCAGTGCCAGCATAAGGCGTGGCACCTCCGCGTCTTAAGGTCATCTCTGTGCCGGGTTCGGCGATTGATGGGCCGTAAGGACACCCATGATGGTGGTGGTGCTGGTGCTGCACACCTGTTCGCCACAGATAAGAGGGCGGTCATCTGCCATTGTAATTCCTTAAGGTGCTCGATCCCTGTGAGGTGCCGGCACCCGGTGATGCTTAGGAGGGCGAGGAAGAGGACGAGGAAGAACCAGAGCAATCTGCTCGGAGCTGTAGTTCCTCTCGCACCATCACTTCTTCCTCGTAGCTCAGTAAAAGGTCTTCGGAGCCGACAGAGCACAGATTGTATCGGTTGTGGCCCATGTGGCTGCTGGTGATGGCTCGCCTCCTCGAACTCCCTGGTTTAAAACGACTGACAACGCGGTCACGCACCCCCGAGAATATAAATACCCGGCCGACCAGTATGGCCGGCGTGTGCTTTGTGGGCTACTTCATTTTTGATTGTCCCCTTTAAGACATTTTACAGTATGCAGCCTTTCTGGAGGCACCTCCAAATCTTGACTAAGTGCAAGCAACTGAAAGAAAAGGGATTTTAGATGATTCAATTATAAAAGAATCTAAAAATAATTTTTTTCAAGTATACATTTTCTTGGTAAAATCACAATCCAAATTCACTGCTCCAGGGAAATACTGGCATCAATCCAAGTACCAAAAAAAAATGCTTATGTTGAAATCAATGAAGGTGACAATTATTTCTGAGGAAAGACATCAGTGGGTCGGATAAAAATGCTACTTAAAAACATCAATACTTACAATATCCTTTATTTTATCTTCTTTAGCCAAATCTTTGTCAAAAGCCACAAGTGTCTCCGACGAAGATAGTGGAAAGTTACGCATGGCCTCACTGTCTTCAACTTCTTGATGTTCCCCAGCTGAAAACCTATCAACCTTCTCCAGCAAATCTATATAGAGAGAGTCTGTAGGCTGTTAACCCGCATCTTGATTTCGGCCTGCCCTCTCAGAACTCTCCACAATAATTTCATCACAGATGACTGGAAGTCTGTAATTATTGAGTTCAATGTAAATCATTTTTCATGTAAATGTTATGTTAGTCAATTCAAGGTTAATGTCAGTTCCACAAAAAAATTTTAATATGCAGAATCTCCATGACATATGTGTAATATTGGAAAATTCTATGATTACTAATGCCCACAAATAAGACAAAAGTTAAAGAAAGAAATGTCTTACCATCAGTGCTAGAATGGAATGGATCATTCTACAGTCTCTCACGTACTTCATTATCTGGGGTTGACATTGATGCAGATCCTTTATTAAGCATTGCTGCTACTGTACCATCTTTCATTTTACCATCTTCGGAGTGACGCTCAAGGCAGTAAATGGCAGTGATGGTCACGCCCACGGGGATGTAATTCTCGAGGCTTTAGCGATGGTGCTGCTCTTGACTTTGTCCACAGCTCACTAACGTGACCGATGTGAGCGCCGCGAAAGTAGTACTAATGTTAACATGCTACTGTATTAGCAGCAATTTGAGTTCGATGTTGTTTATAATTGTTGCTTATTTTGCTTTTGGTTCATAATTAGTTGCTTATTGGAGGATGAAACGTAATGATGTTTCGATACTGTCACATAATTCGGTGAACACATCGTAAACCAGCTTCGAATTAACTAAAGAAAGACAACTACAAGATGTTATTATCCTGTAAGGTGTAAGTTACTACCGCAATTTGGTCTTAAATGTGTAATTATTGAGATATATTTCAAATTATATTTCATTTAAAATTTTTTCCAAAGTATTATGTATATTTTAATCTTTCTCTTTAATTTTTATTCTTTTATATCATAATCAACCTTTCATGTTATATTCTCAGAGCACTTGTTTCCTTATGCTGAAAAATCTTTTTCGGTCATTACCATATTATAATTGCAGCCCAAAAAATAATTAACCATATTTCATTATTATTGTTACTATTCATTGTTTAATAGGATGTCATTCAATTTAAAAACTTGTTTGCTCTAAAACTGTTTTCCCTGTAAAAACACATAGTCCTACATCTTAAACCAAAGGACAAGGGTATTTTCATATATGCCACAACAAATTACGGAGAGTTATCCAGTAAAACCTCCAAATATATAAATAGGTCATTGCCAATTTTTTTCTCCTACTAGCTTTACTGGCCATAAGGGAGTTAGGTAGGAGATAAAATTGAAGTTAATTGCTAATGTTTTTATTAGTATGAAATGGGGATGGAAAAGAATGATATCTCTAACCCAAGAGGAGCCAATAGCCTAGAACAACATTTGCTCCCAAAATGCAATAATTTTAATTATTGCTAAATTGTAATAAATGTGGTACTTTGTTTCAGGTCAAGGAGTCCTTTGGAAATGAAGGAGCCATGTGAGAAAAAATTCAGTAGAGGAGCACCAAACTGGATACTTTCATAAATATGAACAGAAATGACCTGTAAGTATATGTTTCAATAATGTAATCAAATAAATGTCAGATCTATATAATATGTCTACCATTGTGTTTTTGTGAATATAAAATTCAAAATACAGCCTGAAACATCAATACTCCCATAAAGTCTCCACAATCCAAAACACTTGCAACTCAGCTGTCCATCATGTATCAGCCATTAGTACCTACAGTGTAGATATTAGGATTCATGAATTTGACATTGTGCAGAATATAGGTATCAGAGTAGGAGGATTAGTTCAGCCATACTATAATCAGCAGATTCAACTGATAAGTATAAGGTCTGTGGATGTGAATTGGTATGTCTCTGTGTGTTTTTGGTTGTTGTAGTTGAATGGGTTTTTGCTGTTGGTAGGTTAGTGTTGGTATTAACTAACCTATATGGGTGGTAGTAGTATTGTGTGAATGAAATTTGAGCATTTAGTGTGTGTGTGTATGTTTTCAACCAGAGATTCTCAGAGATTACTAGCATTGAAATGGGAAATAATATTTACAAATAAACACTTAGATACATAAAAAGTGTCCATTCATTCCGATGGCCTAACCATCTTATTTGAGGTTTGGGTACTGAGGGGATGAAGCCTTGAGAAGGGAGTGGAGGAGTGATGGAGTGACGAATTGGGGAGGGGAGAGAGGGTGGGGTGAGATGGCGGGAGAGGGTTAACCAAACCCGCACTCCACCCTTGCCACCTCTACTCAGCCGTCTTTATACACCGACCTCTAATCCATTGACTTTGGAGGTTATATGTTCCTCAGGATAAGTACATTGTGGTTTCCTGCTGCTTTACAAATGACTCCACTACAGTCGAAATAGGTTTAGAGAAGTGGTTCTCAACGGGGGCACTACCGCTCACCGATCGGCGCTGAGAAGTCCATATGCGGGCGTTTTGAGTGTTCTTGGCCCTCTTCTTTTCTCTCTTTTCATTGACGACATGACTGTTTCCTTCCGATCTGGTGCCTGCAACGTTCTTCTCTACGCCGACGACTGCAAAATTTTCCGAAGAATCGACAATACTGTCGTACTGCCAATACATTCAAATTGCAAAATGCCCTCAACTCCATTTCAGATTGGTGCTCTATCTGCAAGCGAAAGATCAACCCACTCAAATCCAAAACTTTATCCTTCACTTTACGTAACCATCCTGTAAAATCCTCCTATTCCGTCTCTAGTCACACAATTCCAGAAGTTACATCCCACAGCGATCTCGGGGTCATTTTCGACTCCAAAATGACCTTACCCCCCATATCAAAAAACTTTCCTCCAAAGCCATGTCTCTCTTGGGACTCCTTTAAAGATTCAGCGAGATTGATTATCCGTTAGCTCTCAAATTAATGTTTTCCGGATGTGTTCTCCCAATTCTAGAGTTTTGTTCCCCCGCGTGCGCGTTCCCCCGAGTTCTGATCCTCTGCGTGGCCCTCCAACCTAAAAATACTAAACAGGCCACTAAACTTTTTCCTCGCGATAGTAAGACATCGTGTTCCCACCCTGCGGGATCTTAGCAACAACGAAGTATGCCACAGTTTAGGTATAAATTCCTTGCAACGTCACCGGTCTGTGGCTGACTTCAAATTTCTTCACAAAATCATGAATGGCCGCTTCATATCCACCGAACTCCTCCCCAACTTTTGTCTGCACGTACTTTCTCGCAAAACTCACCTAACGTCTCTCACAAGTCTTTAATTCCCTCATGTCTCTCGCCCCGGAAATAGATATTACCTTATCTTACCCTTCCTTCTTATCCATCATAAATAGACTACCGGTTAATAGTTTCAAGTAATTTCCCGGTCTTCCTTTTTGCTTTACCTATTCATATCTTTCTTTTTTATGTATATGATCTCGCTATGTTTGCTTCTCCTGTTTTGATGCATTTAATGTGATTGTGTTTTTTCTGTTATTTATTTATTAACTGTTATACATCCAATGTAAAGGCGTTCTGCGCTGTTTTTGGATAAATAAATAAGTAAATGTGATTATTCTTTCGAGTTTTAGCGGCTTATGTTAACATGTGAATATATTTTCGGGTTATTTGCCGCGTAAGATCACAAATTTTTGAGAGAAGCTGCTGGCCTTTTTTTAAAAGTAATTCCTTTGATAAAGCGGCCAGCAGTCGGTCACGGTACGTTGCGAACTTATCTTATTATGCGGCAAGCACACCTATACAATTATTCGACTACATAGATCTGCCACCTAATAATCTTTCGATTGATAACCAATAGTTGTGATAAAAATATCTGTAAAAAGTAACAAATAAGAATTAATATTGCGACTCTGGTTAAGCCTGTTCGTATTACAAAACATAGGTTTTTTCTCCGCGGTCATAATCCCGGTACATTATTCAACATATAGATAACTTCTTTAAAGTTATATACTGCGACTCGGTAGAACAAAATAAAGCTCGATATCTGTTTGAAAACAATGTAGACTCTTAGGACGAATCTAAGAATTTTTATTTTCAACTCCTTTGCCATTCACCTGCAAAGAGAAAATGAATAGATTCCGATAAGTGACAGCAAGACGTGAGGACGCTTATCCTTCAACGAGCGCATAAGGCGACAGGGCTTGCCAGGAAAGGGCATTCGCTACCAAGCACCTTATAAATACGTGGCGAGACCCTTAGACACCCACACTCGCCCGAGAGTCCAGTCGTGCACCAGACGTGCTCCGTCCACACCGCTTCCCATCCCTTACTCGCCGTCCACGACGAGCGTCGCCATGGTAGCGCGGAGCAAGGGCGGTGTTCCTCCCGAAACAAATTGATCTTAAAAAATCTTTGCTTTGTTGCGTCTAATAATTTTCCGAAGA
>WURS02044368.1:0-11154 GCA_011762765.2 Rhinocypha anisoptera | reverse complement strand
TATTGGAAAAGTTAGGTTGGGAAACACTCGCTGAGCGAAGGTTGAAGTACAGGCTAAATCTTTTAGGCAGATTTCAGAAGGATCATTTCAACGATGAAATCAAAAATATATTACAGGCACCGACATACTACGGTAGTTTAAACTCGTACATAAAATCAGAGAGTTAGGATGCCGAAGAGACAGATATAAAATGTCATTTTTTGCTCGCACAATTAGAGATCACAATAAAAATAATCACATGTTCGGAGTTAGTAATCAGGGTAGTTAGTGTGTATATGTATATTAGTAGTAGTATTTTTGTTTTATAGGGTGCTTCAACGGCTATGGTCATTTCGCACCTCTTCAACTCATAGAAAAAACCCATCTGAACAAGCACAACATCCATGCCCTGGGCGGGATTCGAACCCGCGACCTTTGGGTTAGCCGGTGAGCACGTTACCCACCAGGCTAACCCGGTCGGCAGCACCTACTACCTGCACCAGTAGGCACCGATGGCGTAGATCAAGAGGATCGACCCGGCATCAACTGCCATAGCTGCGGGCGAGAGTGAAGTTCACGGAATCGGCCGCATCACTGCGATGTGGAAGGCGAAGGGAAATTACCACATTAAATATTTCCCTAGAAAATGCAGCCCAGCATTCACTTACATGACGTAATGGCATTCCTCACAGTAAAATATTCCGGGTGGTAAAATAGTCTCCCAATCGGATCTCCGGGTGAGGACTACTCGGAGGGGTAGATCAGTCAAAAAGGTTAAGTGCAGGATAGGAACGTATTCTGTCTGGGAATTCAGTCATTCAGAGGAAGGAGGAGAGGGCGACGAGTTCGCGTCCTGGCGGTCGACGCGGAGAACGACCATTAGGGACTGTTATATAGTCGGGAGGATTGCTCGGCTTTAGAGGCACGGAATGAAAAATGTTCCCTTAAGAAGTCTTTCCTCCGCGTCAAATTATGTAACCCCTTCCCCCAAAAGGGAAACTTATACCCGCCCAGTTATTGCTGTGTTAGGTATTGGATTGTATTGGTGAGGTCGAACAAAGGAGGAGGGATTTTCAGAACTGCCTCGAGTTCCCCTTCGTGCTCCAAAAGTGACTAGGTCATACGTGTGAGGAGAGGTAGGAGGGAGTCGCTCCCGATACTCCACAACGCGAGCAAGGTGTTCATCGTGAAGTTATTTCTTAGGGGACAACGGTTGAACAGCCTATTGCCTACATCTAATCTTAAGCTACTTTTCACGTGAAGTGATTCGCGAATTCCTGTGTGTAATATTCAATCGAGAAAATGTGAACGATGTTTACTGATTGCAACTTTCAGTTTTGCATAGTGTCGGATGATTGAGCCGTGTGTCCTCAAAGCCATTTTAAAAAAAGCGGACGGCACCCATCCTCAGCGGACCTCTTCCATTTCATCATTTCTTCAGCTCAGGAAAGTGCGACGTGAATATTTTGGAGAAGTGTCATTTACAGCGAAAAGATCCAGTGCCAGCGGTAATCTCACGTGAGTTTCAATTGTGATAGGAATCCATTTCCAGTGAGTGTCCTTCCACTTCTAAGCATTAACCTGCAAGCCGCCGCAAGGGCGTGTGCCAGGGGGAGTTAATGTTGAGGCATTTGCATTGTGACGTCTTTCTACGTGATGTGTGTTGTGAAATATTTAAAAAACCTCAACAAGTTGGTGTGTAGGAGAAATATTATTCTAGGGATATCAAGTGATTTCTCTACTGTAAGTACCATGTGCTTCTCTCTTATCATAAGAATTTTCTTTCACGGAGCAAATACCGGTGCCTCCCTCATCTTAAAAGAAATTAACAACTTATCTAGAAAAATTCCTTTCGTATTATCAGTTTCCTCGGCTCTAGGCCTCAACATGTGCCCAATAAAAACTGGATACTGCCAAAATCGTATTATGCAGTTTTTGCCATTAAATTTCTATATAAAATGGTTTTTTATATTTAACTGCGCGTTATCGTTCTCATAATATATCCATTTGTTATTGATGTCCCCTACAAATCTTTTCTTATTTTATAAATGTTAAAAGTGAACGTATTATATTGTTTCGATTAAATATGAACTTATGTATTGAATTACTCGTTCAGGAACTCATATTAGCATAACGACCAACGTCGTATAAATTCAATTATGGCGAATTATTCGTGAAACTACACCCTGTTTAACATATGCATAAAATATTTCTGAGATAATCTTTCAGTAAAAATCTTTCTTGTTTCGGGTAATTTCATATTATTATTCTGGTACAATAAGAAACATAGGTTGACATGCACATAATGAAACTTCACTGACCTTCAGTTTCACCATGCTTCAACGGTTGTTCTCGAACAGTTTTGGGGGTTTTGTGCAGTAGGAATACACATCAAATACAAGGTCATGGGTTCACGCAATAAAAATCCCAAGAAAATGACAAAAAATCTTAGCCTTTCTTTCAAAAGTGCCATTATGATTTCTTCTTTCTTCGTCGTATTTATCACACAGATGCATCAGTTACTGGAAGTCATGAGGTCTATGAATCCGTCATTATTGAGTGTAGAGGAGTCAATAGAAATCTTAATCGTGTACAATATATCAGTATTTTTATTTTATATTGTCAATAATACGCCATAAGAAAATTGAATTTTATAAATAATTATGAAAAGTTTTCCGAAATCAATTCTTAGAAATAAATTTCTTCATGTTCAACATTAAACGTCCTTCAAATCCTCAAATTGGTCTCAGAGGGAGAAAACAATCGCAGAATGCGTATCCCTTCAGAGGAAAAGGAAAAAAATATTTTTATTGTTCATAAAACAAGAAGCAACCACGAGTAGAAAGTATTATCTTAAAATTAATCTGTGGGATGCGGCATATGTGACTGTACAATTAAGCCAACTTTATGTCTTTCTTTTTGTAAAAAAACCCCAAGTAATAACCAGACGAATCTCCTTAATAACAATATATGACTCTAGTCAAGTACAAGTGTAGTAATGTCTCAGATAGTTACTCTATAATTAATTGTTAATAACCAGATAGTTATTTCTATTTATAATCAATGTTTAAACATTAGAGTTAATCGTTGAAAGGTAGCAGTTGTATAGAATATTTTGAAATGGAAATAAGACATATTTTAATTTCCAATCAATGAGTACCTAATATATTTTCCTCAATAGTCGGTTGATCGAATTATGATTATAAATTATGATTTATTGAAGTTACGAACATTTGGAAATTAACTACTCTAAATTTTTAAGAGTCTTCCTGCCAAAACCCTTGTTGTGCACAGGGAGATAATCATATTACATAAATTCTGTTGAATATAAGTTGTAGACACTATGCCGGGCAACCCCTTGCTTTTGAGTACTTGAAACCTAACCCCACTCTCATGCGATTCTATGGACTCAAGACTCCATTACACTTATACACAAACGACTTATACACTTGAAGTTATTTATTTGTGGATGAGCCCTCTTGGATGAAATCATTGCAGATGATTGAAAAGTAAGTCCGTTCACTTACGTCACATATACACCCTACTATGTAGTAGCAATACTAACAACGAAGTATTGGGTATACGTATACGGTTATTTATTATTATGGTGTTCGTACAGAATTTTAGACGAAGAAAAAAAAACAGTAATGCAATTGTGAAATACTGAAAGCGAAATACAAATGGAGAAAACACTTCCTTAACATGCAATATCATTTAATCTACAATGAGCGTGTGCTTATATTATATAACTATGGATCAATTTTGAAATATATTAATTAAGCCTCAATAAATATTTCCTTCTCTGATCATTCACCGGATAGATTTCCGCGTTGGAGCAACAGGACAATATATACGATTTATCTTATATAATTTATATTTATGGAATGGGTTATTTGACCTTTAAGGTTAATTGACAATTTTTAATAATAAAACTAATTTTAAAAAATATCTACTGACGATGAAATACCACGTAATTAAAGACTCTCTTTTAATGAGATATTTATGGAATGATATTTCATCTCGATTTCACCGCATCTCTTCATGAGACATTAAACTGATTAACGTTTAAGATAATAGTTATTTCCATTCACTCCATATTAAAGTTTCAATAGTATGCGATAACAGCCTCTACTCTTGTAATTCACCAATTCTGATTCACTTGCGTTATATTGGAAACCATTTTTATGCTCGGATTTTCTGTAGTCACATCGTGAATAGAGTTAGACATTTAAAATAAAATGATGAAAGTTTTTTCTTAACTTTAGTAGAAGTTGACCCTCCATTTGAAGTGTCTCGTCCGCTTATCTCCTCCGTGAAAAGTGTTTGGGTGCTCTTTTTCGTTCGAGAAAGCGCACAACGTCCACTCAGCACGAAGTCCACTTACCAAATGAGAGGGTTTCAATTGCTATAATGTGATTGGCTAGTCAGATTTCGAATTCTGCTTTCCCATTGGCTAATAGTACAACTGACTATAAATAGTACTTTACGATATTATTTTGTTTTTTTTTAAATTTTTAAACTTGAGCATATAATGAACTTGAGGTGGCGCTATGTATTCTTGCTAGGGAATGGTCTCGTCGTCAGAATAATTGATCGGTGTGACGTCAGACACAGGAAATATTCGTCGTGCATACGTGTTAGCAAGTGTGATTCTGAAAATATTTGAGAAATTCGAAAAGGAGTAATTTTTTAAAAAATGGTACTATATTGCGTAGCATACGATTTCCAAAAGAAGTTATAATTAACTTTATACCTTTTTAATTATAATATTATGTTAGCTCATTCATTCATGCCGCTGTTTCTCATGCGTGTGGTAATAACGAGCTGTGCGACTCTTAATATAAAAATAGCCTTCAGATGTATTAATTGCATTAAAAAATCACTTCTAGCGGTAAGGATTGCCCAGACCGTCCCCTGTCTGATGTCAGTCGTCATTTGACGATTTACTCTGGCGACAAGTGTTATCCAGGGAGGGTGCATCTAGTGCATTATATGCTCGAAGATTTTTAAGGATGATGATTAATTTATCGATTTTTAAGTTACAAGTGTGCAGTATCTTGTGTAAATTGAAAATACGTATATTACAAGTGATGAAATATTATCATATAAGAGAAGTATTTTTCAATCTTCAATTAATCACTGATGAAAGATTTATTTTAAAAGAATCGCCCGTGACATGAATTATTTCCAAATTAAGTATCGTTACAGTATTAAATGGTGTTATAGGAATATCTATAACTTTCCATGATTTATTTAAGAGAGTGGGAAAAACTAATAGCAAAAGCACCCTTGAAGGAATGAGTCGATGCGCTCTTAATGCGAATTCAATCTCGTTTTCCAATAATGTGCCAAATGAATTACTTGAGATGGTAAAAATAGTATTAAAAATCGGAGTTCTCACAGTTAAAGAGTTATGCATGTGGAAAACACAAATTAAAAGAGGGACGGTTAAGAATTAAATTGTGGGATAGGACAACGGGAACAGTGGTGATCCAATCTCCAATGGTGTTCCTTAATCTCCTTAATTCGCTACACCCTTCCATCTCGTTTGCCATGCTAAGTAAACCTAAACTCAATAAAATTTTTTAGATATAACCATTTGCTTAATTAACTGAAGTCATAAGTTTTCTATTTACCGCAAGAACACATTTACCGACACCACAATTCTTAATTATTCGGTCCAATTTTGATAATAAATCCACGTTTTCTAAACATGTTATTGACGAGGATCACTCTCAATTTTTCTGTGAAATTTTGACAAGGGTTTGAAACTACATTTTTGGACAATTGTGAAACTACGTGTATGGTGACAACCTTCTCAATGTCTTCACTCCTTAAACCTTACCCCCTCACCTTCCTCTCTGTTTCAGTTTCCCCACCTCCACCCCCGTAGCTCGATCAGTCGTCCTTGAACCTGACGTTACTTGAGGCTTTCACTTTCCTTCCAGTGTTTTTCCTCCCCCATCCCCCTAGCATTAGTCATCCTCCTTTCCACCTTCTTGCTGAGCCCTCCCCCACCTCTGAATTAAATTTGAAAAAGTGTCCAACTTTTGTAGGAAGGTCAGCACACCAGAATACTTTTACAGTGTTAAGGAAGCAAATTTAACTAACGTAGTGTGTGCGAAATATTTAGGTGTTACAATAACGTCCGTCGTGGGGAAAGTACGTTCGTGAAATTTGTGGAATGGAAAATAAAAAGTTAGGATTCACAAAAAGGGTACTAGGGAAATGTAATGAAACGGTAAAAGAGCGCAGTTACTTTTCATTAGTTAGCCTTTATCTCGAGTGTGCCTGCAATCCTCATGAGACAGGAGTAATATTGGAGTTAGATCGAGTGCAGCGTAGAGCAGTTAGATTTGTGAAAAGTCGTAACGACCACCATAGTAGTGTGACAAGCTTATTGGAGAAATCAGGTTGGGAACCGCTATCTGATGGTAGGTTGAAGTACAGGTTAAATTTATTATGTAGAATTCAGGAAGATCACTTTAGCGAAGAAGTAAAAAAATATATTACAAGCCCCGACATACTACGGTAGATCAGATCACGGACAGAAAATCAGAGAGATACACTGTCGAACAGAAAGATATAAAATGTCATTTTTTCCAAGCACAATTAGAGACCAAAATAAATATGAGCACAAGGAGGAGCTTGTAGGTTATTACGTAGACGTAGATACCTCACTTACCACTCGTCGTATTAACCCCCACTCCCCAACATTTTATTTATCTTTCCCCCTCCTTTATGTTGTGTATATATATATATATAGACTGTCTTGCCACTTTTTGTGTTTTAAGACAACTCTTGAGAATGACCTTGGGTGGTTGAATCAGGTCGAGTTGGTTGAATATATCTTGTGTAACTAAACCAAGCGTTTTCCATTTTTCGAAATGTCGAATTCCACCAAGTCAACTTGCCTGCTATTGAGTTTATTTGAGGTGTTAGTGAACTGAATGCATCAGGTCTCGTGGCCAAGTGGGAATGGTGGATTTGGCGAGTGTGTGAGTGAGAGGAAAGCAGATAATGAAAACCCATTCAAATCTCGTGCATACTATTTTTACAAATTTTCTCTTTTATTATGCTCGCGCAGTATTCACTCACAGTATTTACGATTTTTTTAAAAAGGATTTTATAGCCACATAATAACCCTTGATTAATATTCTCCAGTTTATTTACACTACTCATAAACTGTCATTTTGATGATTTATTATGGACGTCCTGTTCTACATGAATTGAAATAATTCAGGTCTGCTATATTTACCATAATGCCTGCGTGAGAAACATTCGGGCTGAAATAATTGGGCTGCAATTCTTAATGTTCGGGCTGAAATTCTTTACATAAAGATAAAATATATGCGAATAAAAATGAAAATATTAGTCGATCGTAGAAAGGAATGGATTGACTTTAAGAAATAAAACACTTTGTACTTCCACATAAATTACTTTAATGACGACCTAGGTTTCGACCCATCATCAGGTGGCACATACAGAAAAATGTAAGCTTTATATATACATCAGTGGAAGAGGGGCGGGTTCAAGGAAGGAGGTGGTGATTGGCGAGTGGGAGGCGGGGGGAGAGGGGGGTTTGAAATAGCCGGGTAAAGGGGGGGTGGTGACCGTCAAAGTGTCGGAAGAAGGAAGGGAGGTTGAGGAGGGGTGAGCTGGAGGAAAACAACACATCGTTTAGGATGTCACCCTTGGAATTTACAATGCACAAAACCTCCAACTGCTCAAGTGGAGGTGGTGTCCTTTCTTTTCGAGATGCAACACCCCGGGAACGAAATCACTGTTACGGTTTGCCTCTAAGTCTTTATCCTAACATCCTTTATTTCATAAAGTCACGAAGCAGTTCCACAAAGTAACGCCTGAAACAAATTATTCAAGGAATGGATTGTTGAGGTGACCTATTGCACATTTGGAGATGATAATAATAGTAAACGAGTAATAATTATAATTTTTTTCACTCATTCATAAATTATAAACACATAAAAGCTGATCGTTCGAGTGAAATTACGCAACCTCGAAGATAGAAAAAAATGGACGTGGACCTCGGAGATGTCGAAAGCAGGACTTCAGATCAATCTGCTCTCATTTATTTTCTAATCTGATGTCATTTAAACGTTTTCAGTTTTGCTACTGAAGGAAAGTGCCAATGATTTCGTAAAAAAATCGTTGTTGGTATTAAAATGAAATATGCTGTAGCATTCGGCTGTTTATCGGAGGGTCCATAGTTTAAATCGTCGTGATCACAGGTGCTCTAACATTTTAAGGTAGGCTTTCGCCAGACCGAGCTAATTGCACACACGAATAATGTTTGGTGTATTAATAAATAATAATAAGCGTGAATTAATATCATTACGCTAGAATAGTTCCGTGTGATTTATGCCTCCCTTCGTGCCATCTAACGTGACTGTAATGTTCCCACCTCTGACACGATTTCCCAGGAATCCACCCGCTTACACGGTCTAAATAATTCCATTGCTTCTTAACATATCTCCTATCCACTTTTCCTGTCGCCTTGGAATTTTTTCGAACGGCTTCCCGGTACCCACCACTTTGCACAGCACCTCTTCATTCTCCTTTCCGGGCAAATTTAACTTCACCATCCCTCTAATCCACGTGCCAAAGGCCTCCAAACTACACTCTTTCTGCTTCCGCAATAAGTCTAGTTTCTGAGTCATTAGAGTACATAGACTTCATATTAAAACGTAATCTTTTCGTGACGTACATATTGACGTACGTACTAACTTGTAACGTACTCATATACTCTCCAGCAATTCACTCCTTGTAAACTCTTCCTTTTCTGACGCAGTTCGTATTGCCGGGTCCAGATTCTTTTTTGTCTCCGATTTTGACGTTCGACTTTGATCTCCAAACGATCGACAAACGATTTTTTTTTCTTTTTTTTTGAGTGCAAGTTTTGAGCGTTGAAAAAAAATGCCTCAATGCTACGGGCTAATCTCCATCTCAGTTCTTTTATCTGTGGTTACCCCGTATTTTTTGGATTCAAACAAAGGGTGATGTGCCGCTCATGAACGTGCTATTGTTACCAGGTTCTGTAGCACGAAGCCAAGTTAAAGGATACCGGAGATGGCTCGATTATTACCAAAGCTGAGGCATCGGTGGTTCTGAATGTGTGCTTGAGCTTGATTTTGGAAAGGTAATAGTAAGAGTTTAGATAACCTTTGCTTTCACGATCACTCTTGATGCCTTGGATGAGATGTCTACGTGATCTATCTGGAAATGTTCAGGTAGGCGTTTGAAGCTGCCGCTTCGAGCTTTAAGCTTAATATTTTGGAATATCTCTCTCTTTATTTTTTTAAATTTCTCTCTGTTGTACTTCATCATCACCATCTCCGCCCCAGATTTGCATTCATCCCTTTTCTTTCACCTTCATTTTTCATCTCAGCCCGACTCCCATTTACGCCGTCCTCATTCGCACTGCTGGCACATATTCCAATTCAGTTGCCTTCTCCAGAAATAATTAGAGATAAGGCACATTTCGTGGTCGAGTCCTACTGTAACAGATCAAGTTCTCTCGAGATGAACAATAACCTTGAAACGTTTCCAGAAAAAAATTAACAGATACCTTTGTGACATCAATATATGTTTCTCTTTAGAACTTCTACAATTTAGTTTTCCTTTTTTCGTTTTTTATCACCTGTTTTAATGCTTAGAAGCGGATGCCCTAATTAAGCATTTGAAAATGCCTCTACGCTTCAAACGAAAGTTTTGGGAATTATTTTAAGTGAACATGACGATTTTAGTGGTTCCTTCAGAAATAAATATCTGACATTGAGGAATAACCATTGTACGAGATAAAAAATTCTTTTCAGTTTTTGAATTTAATCATTAGGATGCCTTATATCTTATAAATTATGACTCCTTTAGTATACTGCGCCCAATCTCCCGCTGAGATCGTAGGTGGCGATGGCGGCTTAATTCCTCTTTGTTAGTCACCATTGGCGGCCATCAATTATATTCCTATGATTATTTCCACTACGGCTTGGTTGACAATTGAATGTAATTTTTTATTTAAAGAAAACTCTACCACATACAGCTTATTAGCTTACAGCATACAGCTTAGCAACAGTGGACCATGTAACAACATACATATAAAGACGCATACATTCAAACATCAAAAAAATATGTCAAGTATATGACAAAGAAAAATAGTTATTCTGAATATAAAACGGCAAAGAAAGATCTTGAAAATATCGTCTGTTTCTTTGTATTTGCTTGCTTATTTTGATTTATCAGAGGAACATAAAATCAGGACTGAGGGCCTTGAGAAAAATTTTAGTGCCCTACAACAGTTGCTGCTGACGTTTTTACATCTGAACCTAACGCTGATAATGGAATTGATTTTACGCCATGGAATTCCTTTATTCCAAAAATGTTGCTCGCTCACAATACAAAGGAGGTAATAATCCCTTAATCCCGTCTCACTGAACGTCTTTGATCGCGGGGTTATTTCGAATCAAATTTTGAGTCGTGGAAGTGTGTTTATTGAGGAGGGGCGATAGAATCGATAATTCATCCGGATAAATGTCGGAATATCGGGAAATTAAATGTTTTCTTCCTTCCCTCTCTCGGGGCGACACTCTCAAACAAATTTCGCGACTTACGTACCCTCGCTTCATAAAAATAATATATACAGTGACACCTCCGTTTACGGACACCTCTTACTTACGGACAGTATTGTCTCTGGCATAACTTTGTGGAATTTTCTCAGCATACGAGGTCTGTTCAAAATGTATCGCCAATTTTGAATTTCCGCGGGCAACGTATATTTAATTTTCGACTTTTTTGTGGCGTGAAGTTGGTACTCATGTCCCTAACTTATGCTGACAAAGTCAGCCATTTTGAATATTTAGTTTATTGTTGACAGCTATTTTGGTTGGACGTGTTTTGGCTTGTCTTCGATCTTTTCGTCTATTCCAAAAAAATGGATCAAAGAATCTGTATCAAATTTTGTTAACTCAAGCGTAAAGATGATACGGAGTAATACTTTTTAGAAGTGAAGTGGTTGATAATAAATATCCTTAAAAAGAGAACAGGTCCTCCAATCTTCATGACGAAATAACTTTCACGCTTCCACATATATATATGTTTATGAGAAAACTCATTCGAGCACAATAGAGTAGCACGGCCACAGGGGTGGCGACGAAAAACACA
>WURS02044357.1:0-11154 GCA_011762765.2 Rhinocypha anisoptera | reverse complement strand
TCAAGTTTTACATGGTCTCCTCCACACCTGACCCGGTGGGAAACCCGAGAGATTTTCACCAACAGGAAAGGTATCTTAATGAGAAAATTTCTAATAAATGACCTTTTGATGAAAATATTAGTGGATAGAAAGGTTGTGTGTAATGAGGGGGAGAGTAAGGAGGCACAATTTGATGACGGGCATAGAGATGGGAAGAACATAATATGAACGACCAAAAGGGTGGCCGGAACGTGAATGAAGCAGTAAAATTGAATCCTGTCGACGAGGACAGATTCATCAGAGAATAAAACGGCCAGCTCATAGGAAACAGTATTTTTTCTCGCGGGTCACTGGACTATAAGGACCTGAAAATGCACTCTGTAACGATTCCTGTTCAAAAATGTATACTTCAACATTCGAGATTGCTTAATCAGTACCTTTCTTTGCTGCAGATGAATCGATTGACATTTCTATTTTTATTCCGCCTGTATTTGTTAAGGATATATTCTCATTCAAATTGAATGTTCTTTTATTCTTCATTGGAGTCCTTTAAATATTGGTAAATATATTTGAGACCATCAATGGGATGGCCTCAGCTCTGGCAGGGGTGTTTAACACCAGGCTTGCATTATCTAAAGTTCAATGTATCAATAGTAATTGAATTATTATTTAGTATTGATATAGTATACCTTTTGAAGGGAGAAAGGCTAATATAAATTAGACTAATTGACATGACTATACAATTACCATATAGAACATTACCGGAACGAGTATTTAAGGTGAATAATCAAGAATTAGTCAATTCACGCCACAAAAATTTAACAGACAGTATTTAGTGCTAATATCAGTATATACCTCTTCCCTCTTGTTGGAATTCCCGGCGGCGGCTTCCCATTGCACTCCTGTGAGGTGGGAATCGGACATTCTGGATCGAAGTGGAAGGCATGGGGGGGGGCACCAAAACACCCATTGCTCCCGTGATTCGTGCTCTCAAGCTGAAAACAACGTGCTCCCGAGCTTGAGACAGAAACGGAAGGAAGAATACATCTCCCGGCTCCGTTTTTATCCTTCACTCTGCAGGCAGAGTCAATACATTACAATGACGTTCGCCGTAGTTCATGTCGGGTCATTCCATTTCAGGGTTAGAAGAAAGGGTTTTTCTTTTTGCCCTAAGCTCACGAATCGAATCCTAAAAAAAGATGGATCAATGGAAAAGCTCACGGATGAAGTTCAAAATCTTTCAAGTGATAGGCAACGACATGCATTGCGTGTGGTGGGGGAGAGAAATTGTGACATATTTTCCTGTTTTTTTTTTTATTAGAAAAAAGATACCGTTTCCATATTAAGAGAATCATTCCTTTATTTTGACCCTTTTCTACTGTTTGTGATATTTCAAAGAAATTTTTGAGTGGCTTTTTTCACCTCGTTTTGATCACTCTGATTATTTTTGAATTTAATATAGTAACTGTGAGGATGTTTAATGGAGGGCAAGACTTATGATACCAAATATCTTTTAATGCTTTAAGAGAGGACAAAATTTAATGGGGAGGACGCTTTTGGAAAAGGGTGAACTGCATTGCCTGATTTTAAAACTTTTTTTTAATCATTCCGATAGTATACATTTACTTCTCTTTTGTGCGTACAGATAGTCTCTAAGTAAATATTTGCTTAATTTCAGATAACTACAAAAATATGTCATTAGGTAATGAGCGCGGTTATATTACATTGTCTATTTTTTCATTATTTGAAACTACACCTACTTTCCTAAGAAAGAGAATGCTATTGACAGAATTAGAAGATGACAGTAAATATTTTAGAAAAGTATATTTAGCTGTAGACTCAGCTACCACGTACGCAGCTATTTTTTGTTCTTCTAAATCAAATCTAAAAAAATATGGTGAAAAGAACGCTCTTTGTACTATTTCCGTAGAAAAACATCCCTCTCCCTCCTCTTCAACCTGTGTCTTGACACTCCATTTCAACCACTCCTCAGGAAGTTTTGGAGCGTCTCTTCTCTTTGCCTTTTCCTCCAAATCAAGCGGGTCAGACGATATTGGCGCACTTTTCCTCCATCGTACACGCGACATACTTCACACCCCCATTTCAAATATTTACAATAGATTTTTCTCTTCTGGCACTTTTCCTTCTCAATAGAAAAATGCTAACGTAGCACCCATTCTGAAATCCGGTCCTAAAGATAAACTCTAAAACTATCGCCCTATTTCCATTTTGCCCGTACTGTCAATTATTTTCGAACTTATTCTCCACAGGTATATTACTCATTTTACACTCTCATACATCTTACCTACCCAACACGGCTTTCTTCCTGGTGGATCCTGCGCCGCAAATCTTGCCGTTTTGCATCACCACGTAACGTCAGCCTTTGAGAGTAGGTCACAACTTGATGTGTGCTACATCGATTTTTCAAAGGCGTTTGACACTGTCAACCACACCCTTCTCTTGCCCAAACTTAAATCACGATTCAACATACATGGCACTCTCCTATCCGTGATTTCTGACTTCCTGAATGAACGTTATCAGCGAGTGTTACTTGATGGACTTTCCTCCCCGCTAGTACCAGTTTCCTCGGGTTTACCCCAGGGCAGCGTCTTTGGGCCTCTTCTGTTTGCGCTATATGCCGAAGATATTGTTCATGCCCTGATTCCTTTTGGCTGCAACATTTTCCTCTATTCAGATGATTGTAAGATATTTAATAAAATTGACAGTGTAGCAAACTCTCTCGCCTTACAATCCTCCCTGACGGCCGATGACAACTGGTGCTCTAAATGGCAGTTGCGTGTCAATCCTGTCAAGTCAGCTGTAATGTCTTTCTCCTTAAAACAAGTTAATCTTTCTTTTATATATAGCCTTGCCATTTAGCCCATTCCTTCCGTAGGTTTCCATCCTGGTCTGGGAGTAATTTTTGACAGCAATATGTTATTCCTCGATCAGGTTAAAAGTATTTCTGCGAAAACAATGTCCATAGTCGGTATACTTTACAGGTTCTCTGAAATCTCTGACCCCTTTGCTCTCAGATCGGTATTTCTAGGATGTGTCCTTCCAATTCTGGAATACTGCTCACCCATATGGTCAACTGCTTCTCCCACCACACTTAATCGAGTTAATCGTCCTCTCAATTTATTTTTAGCAATTGTACGTTATCGCGTCCCTTCCCTCAGACATCGCCCGCGTAATGACCTACGACCATACCTGTGCTTAAAAAATCTCACCCAACGCCGTTTGATAGCTGATATGGAGTTCCTACAATCTCTTTTCAATTGATCTTTCCGCTCAAACGATCTTCTTTCGCACTTTTCTCTCCGTGTCCCTTCCCGCAACACTCGCAGTACGTGCTTCTTACACACTCCAAAATTCCGTTTATCCATTTCACAACGATCACTTTTCTACCGTATCCCATTCCTCTTCAACTCCCTTACCACGTATTGTCCTTCCATTGACCTCTTCTCACCACGTAACACATTTGTTTCCATCCTTAAACGACAGAAGTGACTTTTCTCTTTCCATCTTTACTCCTGTTCTCTATCGTTACTGTTATGCTATCCATGAAATGTTATCTATTTACGTAATAATATTTATTTTGTTATAAAACCCATTGTAAAAGGCCTTTAGTGCTGTTTTTGGTGTGCTATAAATAAATAAATTCTGATTCAAAACCACCCTTAATAGGAGAAATAAATGAAATCATAAAACAACTAAAGAATAACAGGGTGCCAGGAGAAGATGGAAATATAGCTGAAATCTTGAAGGATATCACCGTGAAAATTCATAAAATTATTACAGAAATTTGGACCACAGGAAACATTCCGAAGGAGTGGAAGTGTGCATTAATCCACCCACTACTCAAAAAAGGTGACCAGACAGACCCTAACAACTACAGAGGTATCTCACTATTACTGGTCACCTACAAAACTCTCTCCATGCGACTATTCAACAGACAAGAGCCACAGGCAGATCCACAGATTGGTGAATACCAGGTATGTTTCAGGAAAGGGAGAGCATACATTGAACAAATCTGGAACTTTAGAACACTCCTGAAGGTCAGACAGACAAACAACATTGTGATCACATTTGTGGACTTCCAAAAGACATATGACTCCACAGATAGACAGACACTCTTTGACATTCTAGAAGAATATGGAATTGATAAAAAAACAAAGGTAATTATTCAACAAACACTTACAGTACTACTTGTAAAATAAAATTCATGGGGGAGATTTCAACACCATTGGAAATACTCACAGGGATCAGACAAGAAGATGGATGAGCTTTCACCACTCTAATTCAATATGGTCTTGGACAAAATTATAAAATAATAGGAAAACAAAATTAAAGGAATACAGTTAGGAAGAAAAGTAGATACTAAATCATTCATAAGATGTTTGACATTTTCAGATGACCTTGCAATACTAAGCAATAACAGCCAAGAAGCTCAAGAAGCAATGGAGCTCTTGCATGAAATCCCTGCCAATACAGGCCTACAGATATATTAAGAGAAAGCATCTTATATGGAAAAACAGAACAACAACATAAAAACCATCCATACAAATTACTGAAACATAAAAAAAGTTGAAAATTTCAAGTATTTGGGGGAATATATACAAATAAGAGGATCAAACAAGGCATCCAACAAAGAAAGGGCAGAAAAACTTCAGAAAGCATATAAACTCACAAGTGGCACACTTCAACAAGAGAAACAATTCAAGGCAGGCCAAACTAAGGCAGTATAACACGGTCCTCCTACCAGAGCTCCTTTGCAAATCAGAAACGACCACAATTGGAGCATCAGGTACAACAGGAGCAGAAAAAATTGAATGCGAAATCCTTAGGAAGGTCTTCGGGGCGAACCAAAGAGATGGCATTTGGGTGAAGAGACCGACTAAAGAATTAAACAAGCAAACAGACAGACTTACAGATGTGATTAGAAAACGAAGATTTTCTTTCTATGGCCACAGACAGAGAATGAAGAACAACAGACACACAAAAAGGATCTTTATTGTTGTTAGCAGTTCAATTAGGGAAACCAACTGCCTCCAGGAAATAGGAGAATACCTAAAACAAGCAGGGATCGAATGGGAATTGATAGAAGGTAGAACAAAATTTAGATGCAAAATTTTAAACACGAAATTTGAAGTAACCAGAAACAAGAAAACAGTAATAACATGGTCCAAAGGAAAGAGGAACACAGTCAAAGGATAAAGAGATTTTGGGAAGAAAAAAAATAAAACGAAAATTGAGTGCTGCATCCATGAATTCAAGTTCAAACACTGTCTTTAATGGCAATAGGAAATGAAACTAATAATATATTTATTTATTTTTTCTTTTTTTCCTCCTCTCATATACAATTCCATTCACATAACATTGTTCATGTTACAATTAGCTGAATAAGATAATACTATTGTAAATAGTTTTTTGGTCTGTAATCTTTTTATGAAGATGCAAGAAACCATCTCAGGCTTAACTTGGTGGAAGCTTTTTATGAAGACTCGTAAGGATCATTGCATTGTGACAAACTAGCTTCCTAGAATGTTTGGAATTGCCAAGGCATGTAAACAATTTGATGTGCATGCCATACAATGTAATTTGCTTTGTTTAAGGATGTAAATAAATCAGACAAACTTATGTATTGAAATGAATAGAACAGAAATAACATATTAAAAATCAATAGATAAACATAAAAAATATTGGTGAGTGAATAGCTTTCCGATATGATTCTTTTTCCATCATGGAAGCACATGTAGTAATAAAAGTGTGTAATTTAATAATAATAATAAAAGAGTGTATAATTTCAATAAGCATACCTAGCAGAGAAATCATTGCCACAAAAACCCGTGGTATCTCTTGATATATGAAGTCGATGGCTTTTTTTAAACTTTCTTTATGGGCGTTGGCTGTTTCTTTTTCTGGATTTTTGCACTGATAGGCACATATGTCATTTTGCCCAACCATAAGGAACACCAACTGTGAAAGACAGAAATGTTGTAGTGTGTTTATAATAAAATTTTATTTAACCCTAATGGATTGTGTAATGCACAGTAAAAATTTGCTTTTTTCTTTTGATGCACCATGAGTCATTGATCCAATGAAACATGTTTTGAAGCATAAGTCAAATAACATAAATTCAATCAAAGGATTGCTTAATAATTAACAAATAAACAGTCTTTTGTTCAATTAATCTCATTTTTAATACAGCTAGCACCAAACAAATATGATTCTATTCCTTTTGAGTCGTTTTCATATGGGATTCATATAAAATTATCTAAAATTATAGTGATATTTTAATATTCAATTCACCTTCCAGTCATTTTTAAAGTCTATCCTGTCATCAGCCAGCATTTTTGACTTCAAATATTTAGCTTGCATGAGCATGTCGTCATCTGTTGACCCTTTTGTGGCAACATTCAGACCAGCGTCTTTTGTGTCATGGTTTCCACTTCCAACAGAATATCCAACCAAATCCGGGTTGATATATTTCAGAATATTTGCTATCGTCGTAATGTTACTCCATATTCCATCGCCACCTGAAAGTAGATCAAATATTAAAAAGGTTTCATCATATTTTGAAAGTTAGGTGAATTTTATTATTCTGCTGATTTATTTTGAAAGAAAAATGGGCAAAAATTTATGATTGGTATTTCACCACAGGAATTAATGGAAATCAATATATGTAATACTGTAATAGTGACAGTTTTGCCTATACCTTTCAAAATGAACCTTCATCTCTTCCACCAAGTGCAGCCTGAAGCAGCAAGAGAGTAATCCCATTATGTTTATTAAATTTCTTATTGAGCTGGAGGAGATGAAGTAGCCCTTGTCATATTATACACAAAACATAAATACAATCACAAATATAGAGGAGGACATGAAAAACAATAAACCAAATTTAAAAATTTGGAAAGATCAAATATTATCCTCAAAATAATCCTTGATATCATAATATACCTTTTTTTACAAGGAATGTTTATAATCTTTTCTTGGAACCCACAGTAGAGGAAACTTCATTGTGTCTTCAGGAAGTTTTTTAATAGAACCAAAGTAGAATGATATGTCAACAAATGGCTATCTAGATATTATGATTTTCTTCTTTCTTCGTGTTTATTTCATCAGTATTTCAAGTTTTGTGAGCCTCTGACATATCTGCTATCAAGCTATCAGGTGAAAATTGTTTTTTAATGAATGATGAAAAAATGTAAAAGGGAAAACATAAAATGGTGGACATGCAAAAAAGATTCAAATTATGACTTTTAAAAAAATGTTTTTTATTGCCAAATATTGCCCTATTACATAGGGATGAAATAGTGTATGGCTTTTTATTTACCTAACAGATTTTTCCAGGTAGGATTCAGGTACCCTTCTGACAGATTCAACAACAATACAAGGAAATACCAAATAAATTATTTGTCATAAAAAAGAAAATGGTTAGGTCTATGTGTAATACCTCCTATTGAGCCCACTGCAGACCAGTCTTTAAATTTCTTCCAGATATATTTCCATGAAGTAACATTTCTTGTATGCCTATGAAACGAGGAATCGAAATGACCTTAGTGTATCATCATCTAACATTACAATGATGTCTAAAGGCCCTCACTCTAGGTTGTGCATTAAATTATGCAATCTTAAATTGTATGTATGTAAAAATGTAAAAATAATGAAAATTAAATAAATCAGCTACCTCCAGGAATCAAAAGAGCTTCCTCACCACCATAAAAAAAGAAAGATTGTTTGTACTTGAAAGTTAAATTGTAAAACAGACCCATCATTCACACACACTCAGAGAAGAGCATTGTCAATGTACTACTCTGTGTACCCCTTTCTGTATAGACTTAGTGGGTGGTCATATTAATTCAAAGTATGGCATGAAAGTAAACTGTACAACAAGCTACATCCAAATGACTTGAAAGTTATTCTAATAATATTCTGAAAAATGTCATCTTACTGTTGTGGTTTAACTGTCAGCCTCTATTCTCTGTAGAAGAATTTATTGAGAGCATTGCATTTTAACTCACAGTAGTTTACCTCTTTTTTGCATCTGTGGTTTCTTCCTGTCCCAATTGTGTTACCTGAGATGCAGCAATTGATGATGACTAATGTACGGCAGTATACCTTTCAGTCAAATAAAAAATTCTCTCTCGCTCTTACTCTCTCACCCTCTCTCTCTCTTTCTCTCTCTCTTCTCCTCTCTCTCTCCCTCTATCCCTCCATCTTGCTATCCCTCTCTCTATTAGTGAGCGGGCATGTGTGAGTGAGCTCCCGGAATTATTGTTCTTTGACTAGGAAATAGTGCTCTTAGTTTCTGTTTTCTTGGTGAATGCTTCAGCCACCCAATGCTTCAGCCATCAAAACCAGCCCTGGGGAGAGTATCAAACTGGCAGGGCATCAAGATGAGTATCTAAACCTCAGCCAGTAAGCCTCCCCGCAATCCCAGTCTTCCACACCCTCCCCAGCCAATGCTGGAGAGGCAGGAGTCTCATCCCAAGCCATGAGAGGCTATTCCTTGCATGACAATCCATTCGCACTCCACCTTGAGGACATGGAAGACTCTGTACCTGCCTCCGACACAATGATTCAGACCACTCCCCCCACACCCAAAGGAATTTCATCTGAAGTTCATTTCAGCCCTGGGCAGTGTCATCAAGGGATGTGTCTTGAAATAGGGCCCCTCAGAGAACCCGGAGGATTGGAGCAAGAGGTAAGAGATTTTAACTGTCTGATGAACCAGGATACATGCAGAAGTCGATCCTTCCTGAAAGCCATTAAAGACAATGGACTCACCCTACTCTCCACCCTACCCACCTTCCACACCAGTATATCTAGCAATACCCTCGACCTCTTAATGATCAGCGACCCAACACTACTAGTGTGTCATGGTCAGACCCAGGCTCCAAAACTGTCCAGACATGAGTTACTATACTGTACCCTCTCATCCCGAGTCGAAACAATACAGTGCCCCAAGACATCAAATGGAACGACTCTATCGCCATTTGGGGAGACTTAATTCTAAGACGGCTCGACGCTGCCATCGGGGATGGGGATGTGGCCGTCGGGGTTCAGGTGCTCACGGAGACCCCGAAAGAGCTTTTCGCCTACCATGCACAGGTGAAAACGAAAGCCTATCTGAGGGTGGCTGGACACCGACCCTGCGCAGGTCCATGATGACCGGGAACCGCCTATACCCCGCCACCGACCCGCAGGTCCATGATGACCCCGGGGACCGCCTATACCCCGCACTTTCATCGGTACCCGCACCCTTGGGAGGAATGCCGCCGCCATCGAAATGGAACAAAACAGCAAATCCGAAATAAAAAGGCCTCCCATTTCGCCAGGCGAGTGCGATCAGAAGATTCGGTCACCGGCCTCTGGCGGGTCGTGAAGGAGCAAGGCTGGTGTCGACAAAGAACAAGTCAGCAAGAAATATTACAGTACTCCGCGAAGCTCTCCTCCAGCACTTTCTAAAAGCCTTCCCTAGAGACAGTCGAGCTATTGGCCTCACACCACCCCAGTAACCGGACAGCAACCTTTATCCTTCGCCCCGATCACGCGCCAGGACGTCGAAAAGGCCATTAGCGCGTCCCACTCGCACACAATGGGACCGTTTGAGATTTCAACCCTTATGTTTAAAACTGTCTGGTCGGCACTAAAACATTACTTGGTAGACATATACAACTCTATCATTCGGGTAAACACTTATCCATCTGAGTTGAAGGAGGGACACGTTCTACCAATACCTAAAATCACCAACCCTGTGAAGATAGGACACCACCATCGCCATTCTAAATGCTACGCCTAAGCTTTTGTATCATATCCTCGCTCGCCAACTCACAGTATACATCCAAAAACACGGTATACTGCACGACGCCCAGTACGGATTCCGCGCCAACCATAGCCCGCAGCTAGAACCCGCGGGAGTAATTATTGGCCTCTGGGAGGACTTTAACGAGAGGAACCTTGCCATCACGGTCAAACCCTCCAAGACAGACATCTCCAGGACCTTCGATTCGGGCGTGCACGCCACCCTCATCCAATCACTGAGGGGGACCTAGCGTCTGGGGGACGGTGCAGTCACCTTGATGCAATAGTATCTGACGGGCCGTAGTGTGGCGCTGTGAACTCAAGGAGGTCGGAGCTCCGAATGGAGTACTACTACAACCGGGGTCCCACAAGGGTCCAGTCTCTCACCGATTTTATTTGCAAATCACATTAACGGACTCACCCGCTTGATACTGAAGAGCAGAATATGGCTATACGCCCATGCCATTCTACTTAAACTCCGCACCCTCAGAGAAGGACTGAACGAGAACATAGCCACCATGAATGGGGCCATAGAGCTGTTGGATGTCTGGTGCGAATAAATTGTCCTCTCCCTAAATCCAACGAAATGTACCGCCAAAATCACGGGCCATCGGAGACACCTGGCTTGCTGCAGGACCCTCAACGTACCTCAAGAAACGCCTCAGGAGCACCCCAGTAAAACTCACCTACATTCCGCTACCTTGGGATTACAATCGCCGAAGACCTGCAAATACGGACATCGACGGTAGTCTCCCGGGCTCCGACAGTTACGCGGACTGCAATATTGTCCCCCTCCCCCTTCAAAATTCAGCCTTGTAAAAATCTTAATCGCACCCATCGTTGACTACTGCTTTCTACATGTAACCGATATGTCGGGAGAAGACCAAAAAACGCTCCAGGTGTCCCAAAACGCATGCATGCGTTACCTCTTTCTCCCCGAGTTCCACACCCGACTAACCCGCATTTACGCCAGAAACAAGTGGCTATGAATAAAAGAAAGGTGCGTAATTCACACAATACTAGCAGGGATAAAAACCCAGCGGGTAGGAACCTCTAAATATGTGGTAAGTAGGTTAAAACAATGAACGAAGTACACGCGCGAAGAACTCGATGCGCAGCCAACTTCCAAATCTCACTACACCGCACCTCAAGGATGAATGGCTTCTTTGAAGTGAGATTTTCGTCGGCATTTAACGCCCTGCCAGAACTACTAGGAAAAAGAACAGACAAAAGGACGATTGACAAAATTCCTGCAAAGAATACAAGTGGAAGAGTGGGCGAAAACGCCTAATCGGGTCCAGGAAAAATAAAAGAAAATCAAAATCTCTCCCTCTCTCCTCCCCGCCCGCCCCTCCCTCTCTCTTTCGA
>WURS02044346.1:0-11155 GCA_011762765.2 Rhinocypha anisoptera | reverse complement strand
CCGCCCTCTCCCTTCCCTCTTGCCCTCCTCTCCCCCCTCACCACTTTTGTTCATCCCTTCCTTTTCCTCCCTCCCCAATCATTTCCCCCGGGATCGGTCTCTCGAGCTGAGCGAGGGGGTGATTGGGGGGAGGAGAAGGGTTGGGATGGGCGTGGGGAGGAGAAGGGGGGTTGATCCGAGTGCGTACGCAACGCGGAACGTTGTACGTTTGCGAGGTGCCTTCCTCCATCTCTCTCCCCCGATCCACGAGAGCTCCTTCCTCCTCCTCTCTCAAGGGCACTTATATATTCCCTCTCTCCATAATCTCCCCTCCCCCAAGGGTGCAAACTAGGGAATGAAATTATAAATCCTGATGATGCGGGGAAACTACTATCATGCGAAGACTCGTAAGTCCAGATACTTGGGATACTCGAGAAACTACGGTCTACTATAGATAGTCAGCGCCTAGAAATTAAATCCATCCGGGGCCAGGGGAATTTCCGGGTGGCGCCAGAGGGATCCTAGGTATCCGAATGGGAGGTGAAACTAGAGAAAGTCGCTCTCGGTGAAAAAATAAAGAATATTTCCCCATTTTCGGGGTTCCATTGAAAACAGTTCCCACCGTGAAATCATGTGCCTCTTCATCTATAGGAAAGGACGCTATGAATTCTGCTATTGAAAAATTTTGAATCTCGTGCTCTAATCCAAAACGTAATTTAATCGAGGGAAATCCTGTTTGTCGACAAGGAGTCTATTATGGAACCTTTCCAACTATCGGTATCAAAAAGAGATCGCATCTCCACCGCTCACACTGAGCTGAACCTGAAGCAATGATCCCGATATTCACCTGAGTCATACGCATAAAAACCTCATTTGTGAAATAAATTATACATGTAAAAGTACTTTGATTTTTTGAAAGATTCATTTGATTCTCTTGTAAAGTAGGCAGTATTTCATTCAACATCTACTAATTTTCACGAGATAATCAGAAATAATTTTTGCGATGAACTTACGAGTAATATCATGGTGGAGAATCTCGTCTGCCGCTTTGAAATTTGGCCTTTTGGATATACATGGCCATGGAGAATATTTAGTACACTCATATATCAAGTTCCATTTACAGCTGTGTGGGCTGGTATGCGACATTCTAATACACCATTCCTCGAATTTCGAACAAATAATATGACCAAAAACCCTATTAGACAATCACAATACTTATGCCCTGGTCGGGACTCGAGCCAGCGACCTTTGGCTTAGCCGGTGAGCGCGCTACCCCCAGGCTAACCAAGTAGGTCCAAGCAAATTGCAACCATCATAATATTCAATGATCTTCTTAATGCTACCAGCATTGTTCTTTAATTCAGCTGGGACTAGGGCATCTATTTCACCTCTCTTTGCAATGGACTCTCTGATAGTTTGAAAAAAAGCCCCCCCCCCCCCCTTTGGCTTATTATTTGGTGTATGTGATAAATAGATTTCCATCAGAGCTACGCTGTTTGCTCTCATATTCTAACTGATGTAGCCAATTCCAATCTGCTGTGATAAAATTCGAAACAAACTCTTCGTGTATCATCAACTTAAAGTGCGAACCAACCTTCACACCAAGCAACTAGTAGTAGTATTTTTGTTTATAGGGTGCTTCGACGCCTATGGTCATTTCGCACCTCTTCCAATCATAGAAGAAAACCCTATAGTGCAAACACAACACACATGCCCTGGTCGGGACTCGAGCCAGCGACCCCCAGGCTAACCAAGTAGGTCCAAGCAAATTGCAACACATCATAATATTCAATGATCTTCTTAATGGTACCAGCATTGTTGTTCAATTCAGTAGTGACTAGAGCATCTATTCCACCTCACTTTGAAATGGACTGTCTTATATCTTTGAAAATTTAGCTTGGAAACTTTTTCTGGCTGTTTCATAAGAAAGAACAGGATCTCAATAAATTTTCGATAGCATAGCATGCGGTGACTATTTCAAAGCAAAATTACCATTCAGCGTTTTTATCGTCACATGTTATCTCCTAGTTTGGAGAATTAATAGAGTAAAATAAGTGAATATTGTACCTGAAATAAAGTACACAATCCACAAATTGTACACCAAGCAAACAATATAGCATAAGAATAAATTTTTGAGCTATAAATTATGCGAATACAAAATTTTACTATCGCTCCTTATTGAACAGCCCTCGTAATAATGGTCCGCCTTTAATGGTCTTCATCTGCTCAATTTTTCGATTGACTGGAATCTCTACGGAATGGATACTTAGTACCCACATATATGCAGGAGAAAGCATATCGGTGTCTAGAGTCAGAGGTGCTCATGCGTAGAATTGGAGAGCAAACGTGCCCATTAGCCCGGTGTGTTGCGAGGACTCCTAGAAGCGTCGTTCCTCGTTACGTAATTCTCTGACTCCCAAAAGGATCTCGGACATCACGAGTCCTGGCGACCCTCTCGCACCCTTGCACAGGGCGATGGCCGGGGTATATTCCCATGCACGTCACCAGCAACTTTCACCACTCAGGATCGCTATATAATGCCTGACGACCCTGAGTGGGGGGAACTCTTCCCGATAACTCCTTGTTTCGAGCTGTTGGTCGGATGACCGACCGCCTAGGAACGCCTCTCCACCCGAAACCCTTTGACGTCTGGTGCAAGCCAGCGACCGCCGCTGAGCGTCTCCTTGCCCGAAGCAGCCCCTCCGATGCCCGGTGCCATGGGTCAATCCAATGACCGCCGCTGAGCTTCGTGCTATCCCTGAGTCACCGCTCCCGCACCCTAGAGCCGCGAGCCCAGCGGTCCCCCATCCGTGTGAGTACCTTTCCCGTTCCTCTATCCCTGGTTGCCTGACCCACAAAAACCTATATATGTCAATTAAAAATAACTAATAAACCACAACTCTTATATTTGTTGATACGCAGGATGGCACACCTATAGATATAAACGTAAGGCGTGACTGGGAGGAACTTATGGATATCAATAATGACAACAACTCTATAATTAAAAAATGTGGGAAATTAAAGAGTTTTTCTCATTATGGATCCCTGGAAATATCTCAGATATTTCCATGGAATATCTCAGATGGATATGGATATTATGGATATCTGGAAATAAATCAGAATCTACCAGCATACAGCCCGACAGTTAGGATCCATGCTTAGCACCATAATAGGCGGGTCTACGATAAGACCTTCCTCTCTATGACAATTCCTTTTCCCTAAGTTTCCCTGCTCCCCGGACAAATTTTAAAGCTCCCCTCTATGTCGCTCGTTTCGGGAGATCGTACAAAGGCACCGCCGGGAAGCTGGGAAGAAGTGTGCAGGAGAAGTGTGTTTTAATTATCCTCGGAGGAAATTGAACGTCAACAGAACTCCACCTCGTTTAATGCTGGTTTGCGCCGTGAGGCAATTCGCACACACACACCGCCCCAGCTGCCGACGCCTAATAATGCCTCAGCACTACATGACTATTGAGGGTGGGGGGGGGGAGGGGGGAGAACGAGAGAGAGAGATAGGGTGAGAGCAACGATTTCCCACGACCGTCGCCTCTCTTTTTCAGTTTCCTCTACTGAGACCGGTATGGTGAATATATCCGGTGGGATCCACTTCACACCACTCACCAGAAATATTATTGGGCATGGTAAAAATTGAAAATCAACGAATGTAATATCAGATATCTTGTGAAGGAATAATTCTAAGACCCTACGATTGAGAATAAGTGTTGAAAGTAGTTATGAACGAAGAATATACATGTATTCAAATGACTGATGGACGCCAATAGCTGTTATTAAAACATTTTTTCTAGCGTGAGTTTCGCCCCGAATGTGGAAATAGCTTTCGACCCAGCTCTTCTGCTTGATATGGTGAAAGCAGTTCCACTGTCGCAGGAATAGTGCTCACTCTGGTCGTTTTGTTTACCTCGGTAAGCTGTGGCAAAAAAACGAGCAAAAGGATGAGGACATGATTCTGCTTAATACCGGGAACCGGTTCCAGAGGATCAACTACGTAGTTAGGAAATATCATTTGCAGGTGACTTAATTAGCTCTCATGATAAAAGATAGGAGTATTCCACGAAAACTCAACCAAGACAGTTAAGATACATTTCGTCTACCACATTGAGATTCCGTGAATTTTCCACTCAAGAGGTAAAAGCCTCGAAAATATACAGCGGTAGTGGTCACCAAAAAGTGATACGTACACCGACGATGTTAATTCTAATTCTAAATATTGCACTGTATTTCTGCATTTCCCAATTTTCAGATGCAAGGGTTGCGGACCGTAATGCATTAATACTGAAAACACGCAAATCCATTGTGTCATCAAGAAAAATTATCCAATGAACTTTCACAGAAGGTGTGGAAGGCTAAATATATAATGTACGTATATATAAGGTTTTTGATGACTGGGAAAACATTAAAGAGCCTTGCAGGAGAAACAAGATTGGAGTAAATAGAAATAGGATAAATTAGGTTAATAATGAAGGTTATACGAACGCTTCTAATGCCTACCAAAGGTATACTATCCGAAAGGATCCTAAGGAAAATGGAGGGAAGAACATCACCTGGACGGGCACAATACTTCGCCAAATCAAAGGGAAAAAGAACTAAGGCGGAAAGAAGTATAGAGGAAGACTCAATAATATTATTTGACGAGTAAAATCGCAGAATTACTTAGGTAAAAATGAATTTGTACGATATATAACCTGAATAAAAGCAGATTAGCAATTATCCTCTCCTTAAAGACTAATTAAAATATTCCAGACATTAAGTAGAACCATCTATGCATATCGTAGGAAATTTTCTGCATTAAGTTATTTTATAGTGGAAATAAAATGAATAGGCTTTGATGTAAAAATAGAATAAACGGTGTCTCCTTTGGGAAACCCTATTTATTGCCTCGTGATCTCTTCCTCCCATACATACACTGGTCCAAGGAGGCTTCCCTGTTTGTGTCACATATTCTTGTCATAATCCATTAGTTATGTAAGACAGCTCAGAGTTGACCGAAATTGAAACAGAAGGTGCGATTTATATTTCTTTCGCAAAATATTAAAAATAAGGCAGATACACGATATACGATCCCTATGATGTATCCCTTGGAATAAAAATAATTTTTTCCATTGAAATCGTTTTTTTTCTCATTCAAATCGCTCTTTTATGTTAGTGTTTAATCTTTAACTCGAATTTTAATGTGGACTTCCTACGGTATTCGAATGTGTATCGTGAATCGCATTTTATGTGAATTTCGTGTTTTCTATCGATAGCGAACGCTGTTTGTATTTCAAATTTTTGCTATTTGGATCTGTTGAATCGGATGTGGTGGAAGCGAATCGAAGGGTGTATTCGTGAAAGAGTTCGAATCGTGATTGATTTGACCAAAGTCAAGGGAAAATGAATCAGAGGAGAGATGCGACTAAGGTTTTGTAATGCCCTAAATGAAATAGAGTTTCCGATCGCGAGGCAACGTGCCCCCTCCTTGCGCGCCCTTAACTGGGAAGACAGGCGACGTGTAACTGCCGGAGCGAGAGCCCGCTTAATGCGCTGTTGATGCGAGGTGAGTGCTCGCCCACCCATCATCTCTCATCCTGCGTAGGTCCGGGTTAAAACGTGTTTCCAATACTCGCATTACCCGTCCTCCCCAATTTCCCGAACTCTATCTCGCGCTGGGGATATTCCGATAAAACGTGCCCAATCGTCTTGGAGCCGCCTCATGCATCGAAAGGGACCCCTCCCCTCCCCCCATTTGTGCGCCGCGAACCAATCCCAGCGGTGCTTGATTTCAAAGGGAAGATAGAATCCTGCAAACGGCAGCGGAAACGGCCGGAAAAAGTTTGATAGGCACGGGGCCAGAAGTCGAATCGGCCTGGGGTCCGTTCCAACACACTCTTCGACAACATTCAAGAATTTTTTTTCTAACTCGATGCGAACGAATGGTTTAGAATCTCACTGTAAAATAGTTAAATGAATTTTTACTTGATGTTTTGGGGTGGAGCCAAGACCTGGTAAATATTTCCCATAGATGAAAATACAGGAGTAGGAATTAGAACCGAGGGGAATATGTGAAGGCTGTTTCAAGGTAACACTATACCTGCAGTACTCTGACACCCATTAGCTTGTATCAACCTGCAACTGTTAACCTTAACTTTTTACCAGCCTGCAACTGTTAACCTTAACTTGAAATTAGTCTTAAAAACGTGCTACGATAATCGAGGCCAAATATATTTGGAACAAAGTACAATTTGAATTTTATATATGAAAATGTAAAATGAAGACAACAATACGAAATGAAATGAGGAAGTTCTACAAATACCAACGTTATACGCAAACAGACGCGACCGAGGGAATAAAGCCTCTTAATTATCTCGAAATTAATTACCAGCAGATAGTAAAACAAGAAATACCTAACGCTGTTGAAATATTTTGGCTCAACTTTGACGATGATATCAGGGCTAATATAACATCCGCACATTATGTTTGGCATTACTCAGAGAAAAAATAATATAAATAAGTTTTACAAGTAATAAAAATAAATTAATATAAATAAAAATAAATTAATACAAAGACAAACGAAGGTCAACTCTTCTCGAGATGTTCGCCTGGCAATGTTCTCCATTTAAGTCCCGATGTACATCGTACATACTCTTTAGGGATCCATCTGAAAACGGCACACAGCTCTGAAGATGTGCGAGGTCAACACTGAAGCGTTTGAATTTACAGTGGAGATCATTGTAGAACCGGAGAATAATTCACCCTGATGACGCATTAGAGAATTTTTTTAACATAATGACTGATTTTTGTATTTTCCCATCACCGTTTCTCTTCCAATCTTCCTAGTCATCTCTTTTTTTTACCCAAAGCATTTTAATACTTCCTGTGCTTGCAGTTCACATTTTCACCCTGCACTACGATGCCACTGCATCATGTGTTGAACTACTTGTTCAAAATCACTAAACTGGTACTAATATCTCTCCACGCTCTCTCATTTCCTAACCTCAAATTGCAACTACCTGCCTTATTCCCAAACTCTTGATTTCCAACCACCCCATTTCAATTCCAAATCACTATCAGCTGTTTTCATACTGGAGGATTTTCGATGACCTCCTGTTCCTGAAGTTCCTGAAAAACCTATACACCTCCTACTGCCTATCACCCCCCCATTGGCATGTAAACTTGGACTGCCACTACTAAATTTGTTACATATGCTGCTATTTCTATTAACGCTAATCTGGGATGTCTTTGCAGACGTCTTGCTGAAGAAAATACTCTAAGTGGACTACGCTTTCCCATGCTCCTACCCTACGGCATGGGTGTCCCTACCACGAAAAATGATCATTGCAGCCGCTAGTAGAATTCTGGGGATTATTGGAACGAGAGTATAACCTCAACCACGTCAAAGTTGCAGTCCATGAGAAAGGCCTTTTTGATATCATAAATCTAAAAGACACCGGACTACGTTTGGGATCTAACTGACTCTCCTTAACATTTAAAGAAATTTAAATTAATGCCGTTTACGTATATGAGCAAGGTAACTTGATACTGAGATACAAATAATAATTTATAAAACGTCTTACATGACCGACTATTCGAAAACAAATAAGGTTATTAAGTTTTTCCTGTTAAAACGAATTTTAATCTTTTAATCCTAATTATTTTAGCACAAAGTTTCTCAATACATAAGCATTATTTTAATAATTTCTATAATAGTAATTAGTTTATAGTAAATATTCTTGTGTGCGTTGATTTGAGCAAAAATTAGCCACGAATCCTTAAAACCATAATGTGTGTAAATAATAGACTATAATAAAATAATAATATTATAAAAATTAATTATAATTACAATAAATTAATAATATTAATAAAATGTAAAAAAATACAAAACATTTGATTTGCAAAATGAAGTAATTTTAATTTTAAAAAGATGTATACTTTGACGCGATAACCTTATGGATGAGTATTTTTTCAACTCTAATTTCATTCTTATAATTGATTTGTATAATGTATATATGTGTGTATAATTATATATACACACACATACATACGTATATTGTAACATATTACGCACATAGTCACGAACGCATGGGTTATTGAGAGTCCATACAGGCTAAGTATTAGATAAACTTAAATTCTGGGATGCAGGAATCATAGAAAACACTGGCAAAATGTTAATATTTGTTGATGCAGATCTAGTTCTATTTTATCCTAATATTTTAGTTGCGTTTTTTTATATTTCATTATTAAAAATGTTAAATTTCCTCGAAGACCCATTCTTTTTCTACAAAAGGTGGATGGGTAATAAAACGACGAAAAAGCAAAAGAAATTAGCAATAAAACGCGAACCTTAATTCCAAATATATACAGTGTATATTTATATCCGCAGAGGTCATTTTTGTAATTTTACTAGAGGATTAACCTAGAATATTGTTTGGATTATTGCATACTAAGACTTCTGCGTAACAAAACACAAAATTCAGGCTACTACAAAATAAATTTATTACCTGTCCACTTCGTCATAACTGGCCATTTATAATCATTGCTTCATTGCAACAATCAAGAGGAATTCAGCAAGTTCAGTCTTGATTGACGGTATTTATAATTAATAAATTGTAGTCCGTTATTAATTTTGGCATTCATTCGCACTCTTCTGCTGCAGGTCTTTTACAAATTTTAACCCGGAATAACGCTCATCACATCCAATTCCAAATTAGGCAGAGCTATATTAATTGGTGACGATTTTTTATTCTCCTGGAGGTTGCAAATTCTGAGAATAATCTTTTTGTCATGATTACGACGTAATCCAAATTCTCTTAAAATTTTAATTCAGTTACACCTGATTATTAAGGGCATACAGAAGAATTCATAAGGATCAAAATAAATACATTAAAATATTAATGCTGTGAAAAGGCAAATAAGAAGTTAACAATGTTATCAGATTATATCTTCCAAATTTATAATCAATCCTCATACTATATACCTGTCAGCGATTTCGCATTGGAATACATAGTCCTAGTCAAAATTTACAATTAGCGGCTCATTTTCATTTGTTTGGCAAGAAAACTGCACCCCTATTTCACCCTTCGCCTCTTCTTTTCAGCGTCCGTGAACAGCTTCATAAATTAGTGCTGGAAATAACATGCCATGTGTGCCTGTATTCATCACATCAATTTCATCATTATGCTTTATCAAATAAGATATTAATGGGAGATAATACGCATCACAGTTCAAAGTTCTTCTCGCTTCGGATATGGTCGATTTTCTACTGGTGTTTCTTTGATTGATAAATCCTGTAATCGAAATTAGACGCTTAGACTAAGATTCAGGACTCACTTGTTCCACATACTGTGAAAAAGTATTCGATGATAAATAAAAAGTGTTTCTACAGATAACTTAACTTATTCCATGGCAGTCAGTGTCACTATAATATTTTAAAGTGAATTTTTTTAGATTAAAATAGTAGAAAATGCATAAAATGTCATTCCAATTTCATTAAAAGGGTTACTTGTGATGATATAGCAATCTAATAGTGAGTTAATAAAACTTTCATAGAAAATTAAATTTTTATATCTTTCAAGTAATTTATCGCACCTTTTCATTTTGAGTTGTACAACTCTCAATTAATTTCATAATAAGACTGTCTCAAAAAGTCACCAGTAAATTAGAGCCATTTACCATTTATATTTATTCATTTTCTGTATGATAATATAATTGATGAGCTAAAATAATAAATTATGAATAAATACGATGCCAATTAATAAAAACATTCCACGTATGATGGGAAGGGAGAAATTATGTGTCCATCGATTGTCGATAAAAAATTACTGCAAATTAGAGTGACAAGATGTAATTAGCTGCTGTCGTATTCGAGGAGTACACTTGCAAAGAATTCACCCATTGAACTGAGGAAATTCATTTAAAGGTAAATAAAATCAGTTATATAGTTTATTAATTTATTACTTCAGTACTGGATTGGTATCATTAATTATTTTACATAAATGTGATTATCAAAACGAGAATATGTCTAATGTTTCATTTCGTCGTTAATATCATCGTTATTTTTTTTCAATTGACATAAAAATGAATTTAATAATTTAAAGTTCCAAGTTTTAACTAGAGGAAGCTATTCATGGGTCTAATAAATTTGTAAGTAGGCTACAGTAAAATAAATAAAGCATAGAAAAATGTTCATCAAGGGAAGTATTTCATTAGATTTTATTTAATGATACGAACGTGGCGTCGTATGCAGAAGATCAAGTTTACGATAATAATTACATTTTTTTGGCAGGATCGGACTTCGGCCATTCTCTTTACTTAAAATAATTGACGAACATATGACGACTGTGGAAGTTTTGAAAGTATTGATACTTTAATTAAGTATTATATGAGTTTAATAAGCATTAAATATATAGTAAGCAAATAAAATTAAATATTATTTAGTATTTAATTATATCCTTCATTTTATTATTATTATCCTTCGCCAGGCAATACATCCCTATTATATGAATGTTTGAGTTGCATAATCAACGGCTTCGGAATTTACAAGTACATCTATACGGTAACCTGGAAACCACCGCTAAGGTGTGCGGTATTGTGTGATTCCGTACCAGACGTGCCCTAAATTAACTACAAAAGCCTCTGTAGAAGCCCACCTCTGTGGTGTTTCTTGATTTACTCGTCAAAGCGATATTATAAATATATATATATATATATATATATATATCTGAAACGGAATCAAAGAGATATCTTTTCAATTCGTATTTAAATTTGGTAGCAAAACGTAATCGATTGGTGGTAATGAGAAAGTTTAATGAAATAAATTTGAAATTCCGAACTCTCTAAATCATCAGGTTAGTTTTTAACAAACCAGTTGTCGCAGAATATAAAAATCAAATTTGAAGTGTAAATTTCAGAGGTATTTCATCAAATTTTCCAAACATGTAAGATTTACAAGTGACGGCCGAGTTTCTTCCGTGCTCATAAGTCTGTCGATTACGGAGGGGGGTCCCACAAATTTTCTGCTATTGTTTCCCTGTGCGACGGGGCGTCGACGTGTCAAACGAACGAACCATCACATTCACACATAGCCACACTCAAACACGTTCGAGTAGTAGTATTTTTGTTTATAGGGTGCTTCGACGGCTATGGTCATTTCGCACCTCTTCAATGCATAGAAAAACCCATCT
>WURS02044335.1:0-11155 GCA_011762765.2 Rhinocypha anisoptera | reverse complement strand
TTTTGAGTGCCGAACAATCGAATAAAATGCTGCCCTGGGGGGGGGGGTTGTCCCTGGATCCTCGGTCCCCCCCCCCCCCCCCGTCCTCCATCTCCCCCCCTTCTATGAATTGGACATAGGGAGGGGGGATAGGATGAGTTAGAGAGAGAGCGATGCATAGATGATGTGGCTTTATTTCTGGGCGAGGTAGAGACCATAGGATTTTCTCTTCCACCATAAACATACCGCAGGCTTCAACCCTAAAGGCCAGTTCACATTGAACGTAAGAACATAACGTAAGAACTTAAGTTATGAAATTAAGAGTTGAGCATATTCGAGGGAACGAGATTGTTCACAAATCGCCTTAACATAACTTAAGAACTTGACATAACGCGAATGATGGTCCACGTTCATCTTTTTTACTTTATGTCCTTAAGTCCCCCAATCACGACAGAGAGGGAGTTCTTAAGTTATCCGATCACAATCGTTCGCGGCGTGCACACTAACTCCACCAGTGGCCGGAAAGTGAAGTACCAACAAAAACAAACCTGAAACAAAACATGGAGTCCGTGTTAATTGATTCAGTGGAAAATGAAAATTACTTTCGCGGCTCAATTCCGAGCTTCACCGCAATCATTTCCGTCAGTGTCTGCTAATGGACTAAACAAGGGAAAGTAGAAACATTCTAATTGGTCAACTTAGACAATGAAATACGTTTTCTCATTGGTTGTACTTATCCACTCCCTCAGCCCCCCCACTCCTCTAGGCGAGTGTCACCGGCAAAGAGATAGATGCACGGCTGAAACTTCGAAATTCGTCCTGATGAGTGCGTGCGTGCGCGCCCTCCCGAAACCCATCTCGTATAAACGCGCGAGGTGACCCCTTGACCCTCTTCCCCGTCGAGTAGGAATCGGAAGCCTCTCCCCCTTGACTCTGCACTTTAAAAAAAAAACTGATCGTCACCATACCGTAAACTCCCTCTAACCCCTGCCATTCTGGTCGATTCTCTCATTCACTTCATCGTCACCTACTAAATGCCATGTAAAGACACCGCAAGGGCGTGTGGCAGGGGATGCAGGACACATTACTCGTGCATAATCGTTCAGGACCAAACCAACGCCTTTCATGAAAATGTTTCTGTAATTAGTTCATGCAAGATGTGATCAGAAAAATATTACCGACATACTACGGTAGATTAGATCACGTTCATAAACTCAGAGAGTTAGGATGCCGAACAGATAGATATAAAATGGAATTTTTTCCTCGCACAATTAGAGATCACAATAAATATAATCACATGTCCGGAGTTAGTAATCAGGGTAGTTAATGTATATGTGTATATTTTATTGCTTGTATTTATAAAGTAGTTCCTCGTCTTGACCTTGCACTTTGTAGGGACATTATTTTAGTTGTTATGCATGCTTGTTGTGAGCGGTCTGACATTGTACATCATGTTTTGTAGTTCTCGTATTAGGTTTTGCATAATAGTTTCTTCTTTTTTTGCGTAATGCATGACTTGTATGATGTGCATTGAGAGTCCATGTGAATGTTTGGTGGTGGCTCACCCCCTGCCACACCCCCTTGTGGCGGCTTGCATGGTATTATGTAAATGTAGAATACGGATAGTTGATGCCGGTTTGGGCTCAAATGTTGACCTACTCTGCTGATAAATATTCTCTTGACTTCGAGGCCATACACCGTGTCAGCGGTTGATTCAATCGAACCGATTGCCGATACGTGCAAAAACATTTGGTGGTTCACTGATATTCTGGTTCATGGGGAAAGAGCGTTGTCTATTGTACGAAAATATGAGAAGGGTGCGAGTTTTAGGAAATACACTACCTATCCGAATAATCCTTTTAAAGATTGTCATTACATTTTCTTTGTCATCTAGTCGTATGGGTAAAAATGAAATTGCATATACATTAGTTACGCAGTCCGTCTCTTTGAATTTATGTTTCTAAGTGATAGCAGGGAAGGAGAAAAATAATCTGAAAGCGACCTTGCAGTGCATAATGACACCTTCAAGTGTCGTAGGCACGTATCATTTGCATGAAACGTCACTGCCGACCGCCACTGTCGAACACTTGAATATTGGACGGTCACTTTGTTCGCATTCCCGTTTGACATTTTTAATTGTCCTGGGAACTTTCTCCTTCACTTGACGCTACAATCATCAAAACATATTCAATGAATACATCTTCGATTTGCAGGGATATGGGTAATTCTCGCGAGAGGCGAGAGAATGGTAAAACGTCACGCAATGAGAGAGAGAGGTGAAATGTCACGGGCTGTTTATTTTTATCTGACTTTATGTTGGTACCTATGTCTTCAGATAGATACATCGATGATTTGATACGAAAGTCGCCTGCAGTTATAATAATAATATATGGGCAGATGGAAATATTACGCGATACATTATTACGATAGTATTTTGTAATATGATATTTAGTTTTTTTAATACAATATATGTACAAAATGATACGTTTATAAATATCTCGAACTTATAAGAAACGCATAAATTATACCCACTGAATTTTATGTACCTAGATATTTGCGTTGAAAGTGTTTCCAAGTCTTATTGAAAAATATGTATCAGTTCCGAAAATTGTTTCGATTGTCTTCGTCTACACGAATGCAATATAAAGGCATTGGCGTATTTATTTTGCTGTAAGACGAAATTTTAAAAGGTACGTAATATAATATTTAATATCTGATTAGCTTTTTCATTTTATTTGACAATGCTATCCTTGTACTTTAATACATTTCTCTGGTTTATATTCATCGTCACTTGTGGCTGCTTTTGAATATTTGTCTCACCTCGCGCGAGATTTACTCATATTCCCGCAAAGCGACGATATACTTTTTAACCATCCGCCTGAGCATCTTTATATCTCCAATACCGTCTTAGAGACTTTTATGTTAATCGTGGGCTTTGGAACCCATGAGGATGGCCCAGGTAGCTATGCTGATCAACAGCCAGACAGAGCCAATAAAGTTAGGCTCCAAATCTTCGAACATCGAGACCGAAAAGTAATAAATCGAATTATGACTGTAATACGCCTTATAAAAATAGGAACACATGTTAAAGTTATCATATTAGTATTAGTACATTTCGTCACCCATAAAATCCAACATCTCCTTACTCAACCGTAATACGATGAGTACGTACTAGCTTAAAGAAGCTTTCGGATGAGCTAAATAAAACCACGAATGCCAAATTCTTTGTTCGCTCGAAGCACCGAGAATCATTTTCATTCGCGATCCACCACGCTTGGGACTCGCAACGCAAGGAAAGTCTTTCAAACTGTGATCGACTCATTCCCTCCCTCTTAAGGATTCCCGTGTGCCACTCGCCAGCCAGCGTGCCCGTGGCACGTCCCGCGTAGTCGCCTCTATCATTCGTGCGTCTTGTTTTGGCCTTCGCGTCGAGCAGGGAGGCGAGCGTTTAAGGTTCAATGGAGAAAAAAAAAAGATTCGCCGTCCATCTCGAGGACTGGTAAGGAATCGCCAAGGGCTTAATGATTTGCAGCCTTTGCCAAAACGAGATCGTGGGCGCCCTTCGACTGCGGGCATGCACCTAAACGTAAAGTAATGCGTGTTCGTGTACATAAGCATATAATGACTCGCTCCGGAAATGAATGAAATTCATCGTATAAATCACGACGGGCTATGCCTCCAAATGAAAATGAGAATTCTTGGTGGTAAAGATAAGAGAAAAAATTGCAACCACGAGTGATGCCTTCGAAAAAAGTATTTTTCGACAGAATTTCATTCGTGGTTCCAGACAAAATTGAAGAATTTTACTTTGCGATTCCAATCTATTATTCATCTCTTAGATATCCTCAAGCACCAAATAAATATGCTAATTATCATTCTACTATACAATTGTGCTGAAGTAATTAGTCATCAATTCTCTAATTTGTTTGGCGCAGTTCTCATCTCAAATTTCCCATCGGCTAACCTCCTCTTACTTGGTGGTAGTGGTTTCAGGCTTAACTTTGTGGAATCGATTCATATTAAAACTGAAAGGTTTGTACTTTATTCAACAAACTTTTATTTGAAACAACACTTGGGTATTTCTTGTTTAAGGCATTTACACCTGGCGATGACATCAAAGGTCGAAACTCGGGTCGTTTTTGTCAAGTGAAGGTCCGTAGTCACGAAGTAAAATCATTTAGTTTTCAATCTTCCTTCCATCTCTCCACATTATATTTTCCTCGTTGCAGGCATAGAACACAGAATAAACAAGTTTTTTATGCTGACAATGAACTTGAGAGAAGACGAGGAGGGCATTCAAATCTATGAATAACGGTCTTTTTATTTCCTCCTTAATTTCTTGTTGCGAGGTATCTTCACTCTGAAAAAATGTACGAGGCTACATACATTTTCTGTTGATTTAATTACCAACTAATGATTTTTACTTATCTAAATAACCACGAGCGTTTATAATATGCTTTCATTAGATACATTTTATTGGGAGACTGGAAAAATTCAGAATGCACGGTCTTCTGGCTAAGCATTATAAAATTTTCATGATGAAGGATTGAAAAGGATTCTCCCACATAACTTCTTGCATAATCATATGTGATGTGAACGTGATGCTAGTAATTAATCTTTGGCCTTCCTCCCAAGATCCCCCGGACGGTTTATCCTCTCTCATGTCTTATCGGTCTCAAGGGCGTGTCCGGTCTATAAATGAGATCGACGTTTGCGGGAAGCTTGCAATATCTCTGCCCTGAGATGTATTGAGTGCATATTTAGTTAACTATTTAATTTTTAATTTGCTGCTTTTAGTGTTATCCCCAAACTCGTTGCAGTTAACATTTACTTATAACCCTCATTGACAAAATAGATTAATATTGCGAAAAGTTCGCAATTTTTCATACGTTTCAAGAATTGAGGTGTAGTTTTTTTTTAATCATTCTCCGAGATTTACCCGCCTTTTACGATTTGCCGGTTAAATGCCGGTCTGTCGATTTTATCTGTTTGCGCAGTTTCAGATACATGTTTTAATGACTCAACACTTAATAGTCATTTGTTACAACAAATATGGAATTTCGATGTGGAATTATTTGAAACCATACTAGTAATCGAAATACAGTGGAAGTCCCGTAACTTGCATGTAGTTGAATGTAGACGATGTTTTCATTTTTTTATATTGTTGTCTTTTAGCGATTCTTCTGAGAAAATAAACTAAGTAGATAAACTAAGAAGCAACGAGTATTATTCGTCACATTCTTCATTAACGTCTTTCACGTTTCATTCACTATTCTAAAAATATTTTAATATCATAAACATAAATTAGATATTTTCTCTATCCTTTCTATTTCTTTTATTTTTAATTTAATTGACACTCTTATAGGAAATTCAATTAAATCAAATTTTCAATCCTTGGCCACTTTTATTCGTTACTACTCTTCGTTTTTTTTCCTTTTCTAAAGCCATTATGTACTTGCATCTCTTTATTTCTCCTGTTAATAATTTACCGTTGGGAAAGTTGCAAAACTATTCAAAGCAAAAAAATCCGTGGACTAAATAAAAAAAATTAGATGGAATCTATATGTGGTCTTAAGAGTGTAAGAAGGGAGATGAAAGCTAACCACGGTAATGAAAGAGGAAAAAGTAAGGGGAAGAGAGGTTAATGATTTAAAAAAAACCCACTCATTGCTTCTGGAAAACATTAAATATCTTAATAAGTTTTTAATTCAGTTGTTATTTTTTCGTTCCTATTTCTATGCTCGCTGGTGGCTTAGATGGTGACATTGGAGACCAGTTGGTCACCTTGAATTCTGCGGGAGAAGAAAATGCAAAGGAGGAAAGAAGTGTGGTTCAATGCGCGTCTCTCGGTAGTACAACAGACAGTACAACTTCGAACCAGCAGTTCAACCCACAACAAGCTGGCCCAACCCAAAGCTCAGTTGGTGAGTATTCGGCAACATAATTTTTTGTCAGTTTGAGAGCAAAATTGGAGATATTTCGGCTTATTTTCAGAGGAACGCTCGATAAACTCCCAGGCGATGCCTCTGGAGTATTTATAATTAAAAGAAAACGTTTTGATTTTCCGAGTACCTGCCATGTCTTCCTGAGTAACGGCAGGATGCAATGGGGAACGAGATTGTACGCCTTTAGGGCTGGACCACCACCTGTCATGGTGGCCTTTGGTTTTAAATCTGGGGTCGCTCAAAAAATTAATCAACGTGAAGGAAAGAACAATATATGTATAACAAATTATATTACACTAATTATTATGCCGTTCTGTGTATTTTAGTAAAAAAATATCAGCAAAGCATTTTATTAGGCATTTGATATGTTCAACGAAATGCTATACCGGTTGCTATGGTTGTTGATAATTAGTTTATGGTCTTCATGTAGCATTTTTGAAGGAAAAATTTATCTATATCTTCTAATATTTGTATATGGTACTCTTTATGTTTCCATGATCCCACAAACTTAATATCTGATTCCATAAACGTGTACTGTTCGGAGATGAGCAAGGAGTCTGGAAGACACAATCCAGCAAAGACAAGAATGTGCTTTTGGGCTCGCCGTTCCCTAAGAAAAAAAGTTTCGACATGTGTTTGAGCACATTTTTTTAAGTCTTATGTGGAAATACAGTTTTTGCAGAGAACGCGTTGACATAAAGTTCCCCTAAGTCGACCCTGAGACCCTAAACCCAAAGCTCACGTCAATTTCTGGCCTATTTTTTTTAAGTAATCTCGTACGAGGCGTAATTTTCAAGACCCCCCTCATAAAAAATTTCGTATTTTCAGACTTGATATGGTGCGATTCGAACACTATAATGATAAGGAGATAGCAATTTTCCACTGTTGAAAATAAACTTTATTTTAAAAAAAATTGCCATTTCATTATTATAACCCCCTCATAAGATATAACTCCCCATTATAACCCCCTGGTTAAAGCAATATTAACTTCAATATTTTGTATATTTCCAGAAAATTAATTTATTGATTTTGTAAATATATATTGAAGTTAATATTGTTTTATTATGGAATTCCATGAAGTTACGGCCACCTCAGCGGATTTCAAGTCGGGAGTTTTTTCTGAAATCGTGCTACTGGACTTGAACTTCTGAAAATGGCAGTGGACTTAATTTCACTCAGTAAGTCCATGCTGCTTCAAGAATTTTATTTTTTGACCTATTAGAATTAATTAAAAAAAACTCAGCCTTCAACCCAAATGCCTGTTTGATAAATGGGGTGGAACCCACCTATAGTACTTAGCCCAAATACGTGGTATGAAAATCCATAAATCAGGGTAGAGGGGCCAGTTACGTACTTTCCCATGCTTCCTGTGGTTTCTCACGGAGATGTGGTACCCAGAAAATTACTTACTTTGGGTTCTTATTTGGAGGTGCCACAGGAGCTAAACCTGGGTCCTCCGTTCAGTATCTAAGCGCGCTTCCCACTTGGCAGCGACGACCTCTAGAGTTAAATAACTAAATTTTTTCAACTTGAGAAACTTACAAAGAATGAAGTATCAGGCGTGGTGTGGTGGAATTTCTTCATTATGAATATGAAGACGTGCAATTTTCCACAAAAATAATTTTATTGCTACCCTGGTTTCAATGTTACTACATCATCGTCAGGTGATGATGATGTACGATACTTTATATTCATAAAATTGAAAAACTTAGCTTCTCAGAACTTCTTGAATGTCAGTACTCCGTCCTCTCTGTAAACCGTCGAGTCTTTCCGGAATAGGGATGCATCCATGATATCCGAGAGCTACGCGGACCACAACGAGGCCACCCATTTCCTACTCCTCTTCCTCCCTCCCTCAACCCTCAAAATTTTTGCAGCCTGAAACTCGTCTTCGCCCATTCGCTATCTCCACATCTCCAGGATGAATCATTCCTGTCCCCAAGTCGGTGTGAGAATTAATCACGTCTTCAGAATTTCTTATGGCTCTTCCAGATTATGCTGTAAGCGTTCTTATTCCATTTACATATTCTACATCAGTTGTTCCAGATATTCTTATTAACCCGAAGCTTTAAGTAACAGGACGGTGTCAAATAATGTGTAATTTGTTCTCCGCGAAGTACTATTTTTTCATTAAGCTAACTTATACGACAATGATTGTTAGTCATCCGTTTAAGGTTGGTTTTTGATGAACTCAGAAAATGGCATAAATCGTACCCCACCCTATGATAAATCCTTCTTCATCTCTGCATACTTCCTACCTGCCATAAATCTATTTAAAATCCCTATTCTTTTTTCCGCTTCTACCTCCATTACTCAACATTGTACCCACTAAGACTATCTCCAATAAACAATCTCCTCCGAATATTCTTCTCATCCACCCTTTCTGCCTCCTTCGCATTTTCCCTTAAAAAACTGTATCTCATCCACTACCGTTTCCAGCGTCTCGTTTGTTTTCTTCTATGCTCTGACTGCTTTCTCCATCTTTCGCCACACTCATATCTCTCAAAACTTCAAATCAACTCTCATAATTCTTCCTGAAGGACCAGGTTCCAGGTCCGCTGAACGCTACGCTCCACATTGAGGTTTACAATATCATTTTCTTTGTTATTAAAGAAACTACGAGTTTGGGTTCTTGCCATAAAATATTTTCCATTCGCAAACGTTTCCTTTTTTAATACAAATATAATACATAATGTCGCAGCCGCTATGTCCTTTTCCCTCTAATATCCTACCCAAATAGGTCAAGTCTTCTAGCTGCTAGAGCCTTTGCCCTCTTACTCATACTCTCACATTTACCCATACTCTCTACATCCCTCTAGAATTTCATTAGCTTCGTTTTCATACAATTTATTTTCATTCCGAACCTCCCTCATTGGCCATTTCAATCTCTCAAAAAGTTCCCCATTCTTTTCACTGGATGGGTAACTTGGTCGACTGTGATTCTGATAGATACGATTCTGATCTAATGATTTTTCCCACCCACTATAAACCCTAGTTCCATAGCTTCCCATGCCTTTTTCACCACATGTCTTTAAGCAGAGGGTGGCATTTCTGTTTATTCTATTACCCTATCATCTCCTAAATTTCACAAATTTTATCGGTTATCGATTATTTTTGTCATTTAAATAGGTAATTCTTTATTCTTAAGTATCATATCAAAATAGAATAGTTATCAAAGGTGAAACGCGGCATGTATTGCCCTAAGTGCTAACATAATCTGAATTGAGCAGAAATAACAATATATAAGTGTATCTTAAGACGATCAGAGAACCTATCGGAATTACATGCTACAGTAGTGAGATTTTTGCAATTACAAATGATTGACCGATCGTAAAAACATTTTCCCTGATATAAATAAAATGGATTGTGAGGTCCTTTATAGCCAATTCAAAATAATATCTTGGTTTCACGAGTGAATTCTCCATAAATCGTTTTTAGTAATGATTTTATGGAAAATAACATGCACTCTTATAAATAATGACTCATAGAGGCAAATTGGAAAAATGGTATAAACGAAACAAAGCATGTGGTTGAATGTCACTATAGCATATGACTTTGAGAGGCAAATAAACTTTAAAGTCTCTATGAGGCTATCTTGAGAAAACCTGTGATAACATAATGACGGTCTCAATTAATGAAATGAAAAATTAAAGGAGATGGTTTTTTTTAGATTTGTTAAAATATTTTCTGGACTTCGCGAGGCCGAAAAGGTTTAGAAATAATTAATAAAAATCATGGGATAACTTATGTTCGTGTCAAATGTAGTCCCAAACTTAGGCTAAAAATTGTCTCGTTTTTTGATGAAGTATAAATAAATGTCATTCCGTTTTTAGAAATTCATTATTTCATCATTAGAAAAGAAAAATACTTTAAGTTTGAACTGGTAATCAGAACTACTGCCTCCAGCACAACATGTTTGACCAAGGCCTAACCTTGACGTGCTTCCTGCACGAACAATGGTAATAGCCACTTACGATGATTGCGTTCACATTTTTATTTTGACACCTTAAGGTGACGTCATGTCGAGTGGTAATTGTGGCATGAAGTATTCGTTGCTATCTTACGTCGGAAATGTTTGAATAAATCATTTCTAAACTTTAGGAGAAGAGTCTTTCTACAAATTTGCAAAACATTTTTTATCAACCAATAAATTGATTATTGCATTGTCAAAGAGTGATATATATGTTCAAAGGCGTTTAGTCTTCTGGGGTTTTTGAAACGCAATACATATGACAGTTTCTCAGTACAAACTATGATTCGCTCTTACTGTGCAATTGTACGACCTATTTTAGAATATGCCTCAGTTGCCGGGAATCCACATCACAAAAACCAAATTAATGCGGTACCGCTTCGCTTTGTGAAATGGTTTTCCATGAAAGAGAATGTTACATATTCCAGATACGACTATGAGAACCTATGTTCCAAGTATAAGCTGAACATACTAGCCAGAGACCAGGCGAGAAGCTATATATGGCGTTTTCTGCCGTAATATTTTATCAGGTTCCATTGTATCAAGTGAGTTACCAAGTATCACAAGTTACTAAGTGCTATTTATTTTAACGTACTATTAAGGAGATTCAGACATTCTCCTCTAATCAAAGAACCAGTAGGGAGGGTAAATATACGGAAGTACTCTCCAATGTGTGTACGGACTTTAAATGATTTTTTTAAACTGATGAGAGTGTTGATATTTTTAATCATTCTGTTTCATATTTCAAAACCAAGATTTATGGCATTGTTAATGGCTTAAAGTGCAATGTGTTGGTTGGTGTTTAGTTGTGTTTTGTGGTATTTACGATTATTATTGTAATGAGGTAGCCCATTAAGTAAATTATTGTCAAGGCATCCTCATTGTGGTCCACGGAAATTACCATTACGAGACGATAAGGGAATAACGGAGAAGTTAAATACGAATACCTGCCGTTTTTCTGTTCCGCTAGGTGCTTTGAATCAATTCAGCTCCGAGTTAGAACTCGTGACACCCCGCGATGTATCGGAGGAGATCCGAAAAAAACGGGGCGTAAACACAACTTCGGATTTGATTCCGACTGACCCTTTTTTTTTATTCTTTTTCCCCGACCCCACCAGTTGTCCCCCCGGTAAACGGCGGTGAGTGGAGGATGGTGTCGCGCAAGACGTGGGCGGGCGGCAGAGCACGGAGGCCCCTCGAGAACCTTTCGACGCTCGTCCACCCCACGCACCTCGTCATAGTGTCCCACACGGGCGGAGGG
>WURS02044324.1:0-11155 GCA_011762765.2 Rhinocypha anisoptera | reverse complement strand
ATTGCCTTTCAAAAACAAATATTTAATAACAGCTCGATACTCGATTTTGTCCATTTTCACAAAAACACTCACATCAAGTCACTCAAACGACTGTTACATAACAAATGCACGTCCGAAATGGCTGAAACTTTGGTGAGTAACTGTCAACAGATGAACAATGAAATTTACTAACTTTTATTTACGAGTGCTGCCATATTCACGTTGAGGTCGGAAACTTTTCAGACCACCTTCGTAATTATCTGTGCTAAGCTAAATATGAGTATATGAATTATACATTATCATGGCAAATAATAGTTATCACTGCTGTAGCACAAGAAGTGCCACTGACCTCCATTAAATGTATTTAAGAACCTCAAACTCTGCTCTTTGATCTAAGCATATGGGGCTGTTTATGTTCTATTTATTAAGTTTCCTACTGAGGTTGAGAATGTAAGAAAAAAGACATTATTCAAATGTAAACTTAGGGATTATGTACTAAGTAATTTATTCTAATCTGTTGATGAATTTCTCTATCCATAACATTTTGTATATTCTTCTTTTATGTGTTCTATATTTGTATTGACAAATCTGCTGGACAAATAAATACATTTTATTATTATTATTATGCAATTCATCCCCGGGTGCATGAAAGGGTGCATTAGGATACCAGTTGTATGGGTTCCTAAAGGGTGTGTGCTCCTGTACTCTGGTTAAGGATCTCTGCAACTGTGATTTCTTAATAAATCAGTGATGTGTATTAGAGAAGTAATTTTTGTAATATTCAGTTTAAGAGATTATTTCTTTGTTCTGTATTACACCCCCACATGTAGAAGCGCACTTCCACATGATGGCGCATTTGTAAACTGTGCATGCCTCAGGCAATTTATGCTGGGGATGAAGACTTTGGTAGAGCAGTGTCAGGGTAGGGCAAAAGACAGGTCCTCAGATTGAAAAAAAAACAACCGAAGAATTTGAACAAACACAACACATTGATGCCCGAGGCAGGACTCAAACACAAAACCTTTGGGTTAGCCAGCAAGATTATTACTCATTAGGCTACCTACCTGTAGAGCCAAATGCAGTTATACTTATTTTATAATTTAAACATCACAAAAAACTAGTTTGCCCTGCATTACAGGGTCAATACACCCTGAGTACTGATCAAATGAAAGCACTTAAAAAGCACTCTATCTCCATTTAATCCCAAATAGTTCATTTTTAACTCATTAGCCACAGTTTGAGACTGGCGCATGTAATGAGTCACAAAAAACCAATGACAGAGAAGTTCACATGACAGCGCAGACTCACTTGTGAGTGGGAAATGTTGAGGGATGTCAGCATTGGTAGTCTGTTGGCAATATGGGCAAGAGACTTATCAGTAAGAGCCATGCACCCACCCACATCCAATTGAGTAAGGTGGGTGCAGTTCCTAGCTACTGATTCAATCACTTCATCAGAGACAGCTGGACACTGCTGCATATACAGCACAGACAATCTTGTCAAACAAGGAAACAACTCCAACAGAACTATTTGGAAAATAAAAATTAATCAGTTTTATCAAATAAGGTACACAATGATAACAAAAGTCTACAAATTGAAATACATTAAAACCTCACTTAACCATCCCACAATCAACCGGTTCCCACTTTAACAGGTTAATACAGAGCCTTATGCATCCAGTAAAACAATGTATTTTATCATGAGAGAATATCACTGTGTTATGGCATTGTGAGATGATAATGTTGTAATACAGAGAAATGTAGTGTACTAATAATATTCTGTAGAAAAATACTATTTTACCTATGTTTTAGTATGATACTGTGAAATAATAATGTGTTACATTAAATTATGGTTTTGCTTCAAATATAGAATGATGTTTTTACAAAATCAACTTTTTAAAACACTATAGTCATAGTTTTCCTCTTTTATGGATGGAATGATTAGATTTTATTTCTAAAAACTGAAGTGTTCATTTAAGGAAATAACTGGAAATTTTTAAGTGAATAATTATGATTTTATGATGAAAATTTAAATATTTAAGCAGATAAGAAGCAGTTATGAAATAATTGTTTAAATATAAAATAACTAACATTTTTCATCATTTACTCTAAGATGGTCAGTGCAATTTTTTCTTGTTTAACTAGATTCCAGAATAACCCTCTATCTCATTTTGGCTGGTTAATCAGGGTTCTAATGTACTTAAAAATCTATTCTCAATTAATTCTGGAGATTTCCTCCACCTTTGACAAGCACAGCTGGTCAACCAAATTTATGTGCAAATGAAGCTTCAATGTTTATTGCATTACATAGGGTTTTCACTTAAAATACCACCTTACACTATGCATGATCGCCTTCAGTGACTTTGTGAGTAGTGATAATCCCATGACTGAAGAGATCACTCCATGAATATTAGAAAATGTACTTAATTTTTCCTCGCATGATCCTGTGAATGTCCCAGCATCAGCAATGGTCATAATGTCACTAAAAATAATATTAGCAACTTTTGTTTATCTACAGGATCTATGAAAAAGATATACATTGTGTAAATGTGCCACATCTTCTCTCATTATAAAGAACTAGTTCTCTCGGATAAATTGAACTAGAGCTTGAGAATAATTTTTGAAGATTGGCTATGTCTTTGTGCTCCAATGTAGAGCTTAGTGTATTTAAAAATTAGTAAATTAATTAATCATGCATCAGATTATTAAATTGATATAAAAGTCTTTTTTATTGTATCTTCGATATATATAATTAGTTTTTGCACGATAACATCGATTAACTTAATTATTTTTGCATATTGTTTAAAATTTCAAAAATATTACAATTAATAAAAAATGTAACTAAGAGCATAGATAGAAATTATGGTTCCATCATGTGGCATGAGGTTTTAAATTGAAAAGTAGAAAGTTCCAAATAAATATTATTAAAAGTTATTGAGTTATTAAATCAAATATAGTTGACTCCAAAAAACCCAGCAGCAAAATACCCGGCCACAGAGGTAAGTTCGAAAAAAAAAATCCTGTGTTTTATTTGTTTAGATGGTCACAGATAGCAGAACTGCAGCATAAGGGTGTTCAGACTCGAACGAAAGCAATTTAGGCACCCAAATCCATGCTCCCTAAATACTAACGAGTTTAGACACAGCTTAAGATAAAAATGGGGCCAAAAAATTGACCCATGGCATTTTTTTGCTCCAAGGGGTGATAGATTGACTTGCTGGCACTAAGAGGTTTAAAGCATTCATCACTAAGTGAAACCTATTCTTTCTCTTACAGTATTAAAATCTATCGTCAGAGGAAGTCATTTGTGTTAGAGGAGAAATATTGGGTTTCTAAAATAAAAGTAAGTCTTGGGGTTATTTCAAAAGAAAATTTTCCTACCATGTTTAATGTCTGCTAAATCCTCATGAAAATATGTTCTATCCTTCTACATTCAGAATATTTTTTCCACTCCTCACTCCTTGGTAATGGAATTGAATCTTGGCAAGTGAGGCTATTATGGTGGGTGTCATGCTCAGTAGCAGGGAAGGCTACCATAATAAAGGGCATTGACATTGTCCCAAGCTTACAATCAGTGACCCCATTTATATTCCATTATATGAACTCAGTATTATTTCACTGTGCTCTTTCTAGTTGACCCTTTTCAAATAGCAGTTAACTGATTAGCAGAGAAAAAAGTCAGTGTTTCCGTCTTTTTTTTAATCTATTGATTTTCTATTATTTAAAAAAAAAATATTACAGTTGGCAAAAGTTGGCATTTAGAATTTTTTCTGCTGCACCACCAAACCTTTATAATATCTATGGTTGGCCGTGGCCTCTTAAATAATGAGTCTTCCTAATCCTTCTGTTTTGGTTACATGAAAAGGCACTCTAAAAGGAAGATAAATCTAGCAAGTGAAGGCGAAAGTGATGGTGAGATACCAAGAAAGGGCCACGTTCTACATTCCTCTTGGGTTTGGGCCAATTTTGATGAGGATTTAGTTCCAAAAAAATACTCTTTACTGGGAAATGTGGTCCAGCAATATATGTCAATAATATTCTTGAATCTGTTACAAATATTTATGATATAATCCTAATGGAAAAAATTATTTTGGAGGCTAATAGATATGCTAGTGCCTACTTACGAAACCATGCTTTATCATCTCACTCACGACTGAACCAATGGAAACCTGTAGATGTTGGAGAGATCTATGTTTATTTCGGATTGATAATGTTGAAGGGAATTGTGCAGAAACCTAGCATTCGTTCGTATTTTCAAGAAGTCCACTCCTGGAAACAACCATTTTACCCAAAACTATGCCTCTGGATAGGTTTGAAAGTATCTCCAAATTTTTACATTTTGCTGATAATGATGAAATTCAAAATTATATTGGAAACAAAAAGCTTTTCAAAACCCACCCAATTACGAGGGTGGTCTGAAAAGTTTTCGACCTCAACGTTAAGATGGCAACACTCGTAAATAAAAGTTAGTGAATTTCGTTGCTCATCAGTTGACAGTTACTCACCAAAGTTTCAGCCATTTTAGTTGTTATGTAACAGTCGTTTGAGTGACTTGATGTGAGTGTTTTTATGAAAATGGACAATATCGAGTATCAAGCTGTTATTAAATATTTGTTTTTGAAAGGCAATACACCTATGCAAATCACAGATGAGTTGGATTCTACGTATGGGAAGTCTGCACCATCATTTACCACAGTGAAATTTTGGGCAGCTGAATTTAAACGTGGCCGTAAGAGCTTGGGAGACGATTAACGTTTGGGACGTCCAAAAACTGCAACTGCCCGCGAAAACATCGCCAAAGTTCAGCAACTGGTGCTAGACGACCGCCGAAATAAAGTGAGAGAGATAGTGGAGGTTATGAACATGTCAAATGAACGTGTTTGTCACATATTAAATTAACATTTAGGCATGAGAAAGCTGTCCGCGCGTTTTGGACGGGATACAGAGATGGGAGCATCGCTGGGAGAAGTGTGTAGAGTTATAAGGAGACTATGTTGAAAAATAAAAATAAATTTTCATAAAAAATGTCTTGTATCATTGTTGGGTCGGAAATTTTTCAGATAACCCTCGTATGTTCAACAAGAGCTCCCGCAGCGGACCGGTAGTGGAGAGGACCGGTGTTGGATGATGGCCCGACGACGTCGGCTTGCAGATGGTTGCCGCCTTCCGGCAATAGGCGTAATCAGGTAGTGTGGTTTTTAGTGGGTATGGGTCGAATTAAAAACCCCGGCAGAGCTCCACACTCCCCAGGGGTGTCTTCCCCTGGGCTGCGTAAACGCATTTCCCACACCACCTTAAAAAAAAGTCGGAGAGCACGCTACCCACCAGGCTGACCCGGCCGACACACCCAAAATCCCTTCCTATTTGGACAAGCTCATGGAGTCCTTGGTTTCCGCGGGAAGAAGAGGATTCAGTTCCGCGGAACCATTGACTAAAGAATAAAAGTTATAGAGTCAGGTGAAATTTGGTGGAAACGATCCATAATCTGAGAAATAGGTTAAAGAATACTAGTATTCTTTAGTCTAAGTCTTATATATACGAGTGTAATTCAACATTTCTTTTCCTGATGATGATGTAGTACGAAAACCTGTTAGAAATAAACCTATATTTTTGTGGAAAATTGCACTAATTTACTCAACATGCTAAAATTCCACCACATCACGCCTGAAACTTCGATCTTTGTACGTACAAGTACATTTCGACGAAAGGGGGAGATGATTAAATTAATAGCGGTCGGGGGAAATAAATGAAGAGGGCAACTTGAAAAACGTGAAATTAAGCATTGTATTTTGATTCGTAAGTAAAGGTAACAGTGCGTATTTTTCCTAATATTCGAAATTAATAATTTCATCACATCCTGCCTGAAGTTGATTAGGGTATGTTGTAGAAATAACGACAGACTAACTATTTTTCAAATACGCACTTAGATGAAAAGAAATGTTTTCCTACATTCCACTTAATGCTGAAATTAACAATTAGAACATTCGAAACTTTTTATGAAGAGACGATTGATATAAATAAAAGTATATTCTCACTCGCTGTACTAGGCGATAAATGGAATAAGTATATTTCAGCATTTTTAAATGGGTAAAAACACGACTTACTTCACTAAAACTATTAATTTGAAACTATTATATAAATGTGACCCAAAGGCTTGTACGTTTTTCAGTAGAACAGTAGTTCTGGTACAATGAAAAGATTCTAATCCGAAAACATACACCTCAATTTTAGTGTTGAACCTACAAATGTTAGAATAACGGTGTTCTATCTTAAATTTTAAATATAGTATTGAGGTAAAGAGCGCACACAGTTGACTAATGTTGTGACGAATGCCGATTTCCTCGGGTTGGAAAGGCACGGGAAAGGATTCCGCTATCGCTGACGCAGGAGACTGGAGGTAAGGAAGAAATCCCGGTCATGAGATTGGGACTGAAGATAAATGCCAAGGTAAGGATTCGATTGCTGATCGTAAAACTTGGGGAGTGACTTCGGAGAGGTTAACCACAGCAAGCGAGGAAAAGGATAGACAGAGAGAGAGAGAGAACAGAGAGTGAGAGAGATAAGAGACCGAGTTCGAGCAGTGAGAGAAGGGTCTAGGAAGCGAAAAGATAGAATTCAAACCCTCGAAAGCGGAAACAGAACTCAGATGGTTTCTCTTCCCGCACAACCCCCCCCCCTCTCCCCTCCATTTCCCTCTCTCCTCTTTCTCCCCCATCTCTCTCAGAGCAGGATCACAAATTGAATTAGTCTGTGCGACCTCAAAATATTCTCACGGAAACGCTCGTTTTACCGCCCCATGGCCCTTTTCACGAGGCCCTATAAAACCCTTTTAATTCCTTTCTTGTGCCTTCCTGTTCCCCCCCCTGAAGCTCTACCCTCGCCGCACTTATCCGAAACAAAACCCAGCACACTCGCCATCGCACGTCCACTAAAACTAGCTACCCTCAAGAGGGCACCCCAAGGCAATCGACCCTTCTTTGTCCTCCTCTCCACCTCCTCCAACCCCCCTCAGTCCTCTCCACCTTATCTTTTTTTCCTCGCCATTAAGGGCGAGATCCTCATACCCCAGGTCTTTCAGCCCTTACGCCTCCCAGCCTCCCTCCTTTCTAAACAATGACGAAAGAGCACGCAGCATCAGTGCCATTCTCGCAGGCTCTGCGTAGCATGGCATTATGTCCCAGTTTGATTCGACGGACGTGAAGGTTTCAGACGGAAAAACGACTTCGTCCGTCCCGACCACGATGCTCCCCAAACTCTTCTCGTCGCACTTGTTCGCGGGGACTTCGGCGATACCTCTACGACGGCGCTACGGAAATAACCGTCACGGAGTTGCCCGCTAAAACAAGCTCCAAACAACCCGTGCAGTATGATTGCCCGCCAGGAAAACGTGAACGGTATCAGAATATATATCTCAAGGTCCGCAACAGACGAGTAAAGTATATTCACGTGGTGGTGGTGGTATTCTTAGTGTTACTCCCTGGAAATCACACTCGGTACCTTGCAAATATTTCCATAAAAGTCCCAGTAATATTTCAAAACTTGTAAGTCTGTAATACCTCAGGCTTAGATCTCTAATTAACTTTTTCCTTCCTGTACAACAACATCTTTCTTATTATAAATGGTATCTTTTGAAGATTACTAGTAAGAAAACGAAAGTAATGAGATTTTCGTGAAATAAGAAGGCTAGGCTAAATATCTTGCTCGAAGGGAATAAATAAGAACAGGGAGAAAAGTTCACTTAATTGGGAAGCATCATAGAGGAAAATGGACGTAGTGTCACGGATATTAGACGAAGAATTCCATTAGGGAAATTTCCAGAGAGGAAAAAGAATGAAGAAGTTTTGAGAATGGTAGGGGAGGAGATGCGTTTGCTGCTAGAGGTCCAATAAAGATAGGAAAGGTGGATGGAAGGGGTACGCGGAGGCAATGGGTTGTTGAAGGCTGTAATAGATGGTAGAATATTGGGTAAGCGGGGTAGGGGTAGGAAGAAAATAGGGATTTTGGACAGTATACTAGGGGGTATGAAATATGCAAATTTAATGAGGGATTAAAGTTAGGTGTTTTCTCTGTCATGATTCATTATAAAAATTAGTGAGGAGATATAAATAATCTCCATACAATCTACACGTTATGTTGTTTTAGCGTAACTCATATACGAGTTTCTGTGTGTGCGTGCCTTTGGCGTATATTTGTTTGATTTCTGTGTTCACAGCATCAACGCTGAAAAAGCCATTCATTAAGCCAAAATGTTTTGGCTGAACACAGAAATCAAACAAAAATACGCCAAACGCTCACACACGAAATGTAGATAGCTGAGGTCAGAGACAAGAAAAAGTTTCTGTAAAAATGGATATCGATTGTTTTTACGAAAAAAATATTCGGTGCTAAAAAAATTACACAGATTCAGAAAATATCGCAGTGAGAAAACAAGTAATGCCTGCCTGTGATTCTATATTCAGTTATATAATTTTTTATATAGAGGCCATTGGTCCTGTACTGAATCAGATCACAGTATCCATGAAGTGATTCTGTTCAGGACCGACCAAGCCGCTTCATTCCTATTACCTAAGGTTAGTAATTAATACCTTTAGAAAACGTTACTCACTTTTCTGGCTTAATTTTAAGTCGTCAGCTTAAACGCTAATACGTTTGGTGCTTTCTCGGAAGGGAATATCACCAGTAAGGCCCTTAAAGGCTCTGCGTAATAGGCACTCATAAATGTCAACCCTAATATTTCACTGACATTTCATATTTCAAGGAAAATTATTCTCCATCCTCGAAACTTACATTAGTGCTATTATTTACACTTTAAAAACTTTTTAAAAACAAGGGAAAGCTTGCTTATAAAAATCGATATATGTACAAAAATGATAGGAAACTATGGCTAAAATTTAACTTAAATGTGAGTTATTGGCAAAAACACTGTGTACCATTTGCACTACAATATGTTATAAGGAACTAAATAAGACACAAAGGAGGATTAAATTATCATTTTTTGAACAAATATAAACTGGCATCCATTAACACCATATACATGATGGCAGAAAACCAGTGGAATCTTGTAAATTGCAACAAAAAAGAAAGAAAAAGAGGAAGAGTACAGTGAACATGAGGAAAATGGAACATCTGGTAACTGGTAAGAAAAGGAAAAATGGTGCCCAATGTCAGTAAGACTGAATCTGACAAATCTTTGGTATATAAAAGGGCATTATAAACATCGCTCTTCTAAACTAGTTTCCAATTAAAAATTGTCCTAAAACAATCTAACTTAGATATTCTCTCACTGACATATTATAAGTTGAGACTCTAAGTCAGCTTTACAGTATCACTTGCTTATTTTTACCCAGGTTTACGAGTTTTTTCTCGTTTGTTGGATAAACATATCAATTCTAACAATTCTCGCATCACAGCCATCGAAATTCACCGAGAATTCGACGAATCCACGTTCTATTTTGTGAAATCCCATGTTGTTAAACAAAAGAAACTTTTTAGATTTCACGGAAATTTTTCTAGAGCGACTGCTTTCGTCGTGTAGACAACATCATCAAGTCAGCATGATGTCAACCTTGCGACGAAATCGATCGTTATAAAAAATTCCCGAGGAATCTACGAAGATTTTTTCGTTCATTATGCAATAAAAATGTTCTAACTTCCAAAGCCACTTTCACTCGTAAAAAAGGGATTACAGGAAATTTCACGCGAACCACACGTTCCTGTCCTCGAATACGTCATCGCGTACCGAGGTAACGGTAATCTCTCCCACCCGCCAGGAGATACATGTAATTCGTCACGGCCACGAGAGCACTTTCCATCGACTCGGAATAGGGGACCACCATCAATTCGACTAAACTCCCACTTACGGTCCAGCGTTTCCGCAGGCGTACGGGAGGGGGACGATGCTCCCGGTCGGAGTTCGGAGGGAAGGAAAAACGGCGAAAAGCTGACATGCGCCCGGAAGACGCATTTAGAGACGCCTAGGAGGGGGGGAGTGGGAGGGGATAAGGAGAGTGTACGGATGTGCCAGCGGCAGTCGGATTCAATTTACAGCGCAAAATGCATCAAGTGCGCTCAAAGCGGGCGCGTCGCAGTCCCGCCACCGCGGTGCCGGGGTTGGGGAGGATGCAACACCAGCGCCGCTCCCGATGAACACCTCCTGATTGAGAAATTTACGACACCCTGAGAATTACGACGGCTGGGGGAAGGGGAGAAAGGGGTGGCGGTTATGGGAGGCTCGCGCGCGGATACATTTTACGACAGCCACGGTGAGATAGAGAGAGTGGGAGTGAGGTTTGGAGATTGGGGACGTAGTAGAGTGCGGAGCGTCGAATAGCGGGCTAGTCCGTCCCTCTTCCTGGAGGACTAGAGAGACGCGAGAGAAAGAGAAGCAGCGAAAAGGGATCCGGAGCTCTCTCTGGCCGGGGATGACAGAACTTTTGTCGCCACCGCCGTTGAGAAAGTAAGCTGAATTTTAATGTGACGGGGAAGGGGGAGAAAATATATATATAGTACATATACCATAAATAAATATATATATATAATAGTATATATATAAATATATATATATACACAAACATTAATTCATACAGAAATAACCGCCATATGGAGAAAATACAACATTCAAATGATAGTAAGTTAGGAAAGGGATGAGAACATATAAAGGGACGTACACAATGTGGCAGAAGAAATATTGATGGCAACCGAAAAATTCATAAGAGAAAAAAGTTTTGTCATCAGCGGGGACTCGGACTTCCCAATTGCCGGTCAGGCGTACTAACCATTACACCACCGAGAGCTCATTCCTCGCACATGAATCTGTAAGCCTAATATAGTCATCTATCGCCATTTCGGCTTTACCGATATATATATATATTTTTTTTTCTTATGAAGAACTCAGACGAGCAGCAACAACGAACACTAGCACACACTTATTCATACGCAGAAACAAGGAGAAAAAGAAGCAGAATTACATGGGATGGAAGAAGTTCTGTGGATATCAAGGGTAGATTAGCTGAGACTACGAAGTCATTCATGGCGAAGAGACAACTACTAAGCTCAAGAAAAATATCACTCCAAACAAGGAGGCAATATGTGAAAACATTTGTATGGAGCATGACACTCTATGGATCAGAGACATGGACCATTGGAAAAAGAGACCAAAGAAGAATAGAAGCCTTCGA
>WURS02044313.1:0-11155 GCA_011762765.2 Rhinocypha anisoptera | reverse complement strand
GTGTCTCTGTACGTTCCACTAGTGTTCGAACCAATATTATTCACATTGTGAACCTTTTCGAAGTGATTATATAAATATATATATATATATAATATGTATATGCCCGATCAATCTATGGTATTATGCCGAATTTTATCTTCGTGTACAAAATAAATAGAGTCATTTTTGAAAATATTTTTGACGATGCACTCCCAAAAATTACTTTTCAATGACAATTAACTCTTAGTTCACCGAAAATTATGAAGTGCGTATTCAAATTATCAGTAGATATTAGAATTTAAAAAGTTTTCGTATTTTTTTCCAACTACGCGGATCTGAAAGCGCCTTTACGAAACGAGAGTGGCGAAAATGTTACAAATGCTCCATCAATCTGTGGTTTTGTGTCGAATTTCTTCCTTTCATACACAACAAAAATTGAGTCATTCCGACAATCCTTGTGCTCCCGAAATCAATCAATACGCTCCCGACAAGTGCTTTTCATAGCAAAAAAACTCTTGGTTCATCAAAACTTATTGAGTGCGAACTAAAATTATCAGTAGATATCAGAATTTTAAAAACTTCATCGAAATACTAGTGATTTTCTTTATTTCCGTAGTTTTTCCCAACTATGCGGAACTGCGAGCGCCTTTTCGAAACGAGAGCGGCAAATGTTGACAAATGCTCCATTAATCAATGGTTTCGTGCCGACTGTTTCTTCGTATACAACAAAAAAATAGTCATCCTGACAATATTTGTGACGATTAGATCCAAAGAAGTCGTTTTCAAAAACAAAAAAAAAATCTTAGTTCATCGAAAATAATGGAAAGTGAACAAAACAAAAGTAGATGTTACAATTTTTTTTAATTCATCGATATACTTGTGATTTTATTAATTTCCATTTTTTTTTAAACAAACGACATTGCGAGCGCCTTACAGAAACGTGAGCTTCGCATAGGTTATAAATGCTCCATTAATCTATGGTTTTGTGCCGAATACAGCAAAATTTTGTCTTCATATACAGCAAAAAGTTAGTCATTCTGACGACCTTTCTGGCGATACGGTCCCGAAAAGTACTTTTCCAAGCCAAAAAAACTCTTCGTTCATTCAAAATTAATGAGTGCGAACTAAAATTATCAGAAATTATTAGAATTTTTAAAATCTCATCGAAATACTTGTGATTATCTTTACTTCCGTAGTTTTTCCCACTATGCGGCACTGCGAGCGCCTTTACGAAACGAGAGCGGCGCTAAGTTAAAAAATAATCAATCAATCTATTGCTTTGTCATATTTTTTCTTCATATACAGCAAAAATGTAGTCATTCCGACAATCTTTCTGACGATACGCTCCCGAAAAGTACTTTTCAAGGCCAAAAAACTCTTCGTTTATCGAAAATTTAGGATATGAACTTAATTTATCAGTAGTTATTAGAATCTTAACAATGTCATCGATATGCTAGTGATTTTCTTTATTTCCGTCATTTTTCCCAACTCTGCGACCTTACGAGCGCCTTTGCGAAACAAGAGAAGCAGTAATTTGACAAATGCTCCATCAATCCATAATTTTGTAACGACTTTTGTAAGCCGTAGGTATTAGAATTTAAAAAATTTTCATCGAATTACTAGTGATTTTCTTTATTTCCGTAGTTTTTTTTTCAACTAGTCGGCACTGTGAGCGCGTTTCGAAACGACAGAGGCGCAAATGTTACAAATGCTCTATCAACCTTTGGCTTTTTGCCGACTTTTCTCTTAATTTACAGAAAAAATTATTGCCATTCTGAAATTGTGTGTGACGATACGATCCCGAAGAGTATTTTTCAAAGACAAAAAAACTCTTAGTTCATAGAATAATATGGAGTGCGAACTCAAATTATAAGTAGATATTATAATTTAGTAAATCTAATCGATATGCGATGAGTGATTTTCTAAATTTCCAATTTTTTTTTCAAAATTGTCGGGAAATCGAGCACCTTGGCGAAACGAGACTGGCGCAAAAGGTAGCAAATGTTCCATCCATTTATGTTTTTGGTCCTACTATTTTCCTCATATACAGTAAAAAGTTAGCTATCGAAAAGCACATTTCAAAAACAAAATTTTTAAATACCCGAAAAATAAAGATTTGCGAACTCAATTTATCACATATTAGAATTTAATAACATTTTTAAAAATATAATTTTCTTTATTTTCGTAGTTTTTTCCAACAAGTGGTAATGCGAAGGCATTTTCGAAACGAAAGCGGCGCAAAGGATATAAACGCTCAATCATTGGAAGATTTTGTGCCGAACTTATTCTCTGCAAAGAGAAAAAAGTTAGTCATTCTGTAAATATTTGTGACGAAACGCTGAAGAAGACTACCTTTCAAAGACAAAATACATTTGGTTCGTCGCGAAATAGGGTATGCGATCTCAAATATTCTCTTAGATATTAGAATTTAAAAAGTTCACGTCGAAATACTAATGATTTTATTTACTTCCGCTGTTTCTCAACCTAGGCGGCACACCGAGCGCATTTACGAAAAAAGAGACAGACGTAAAAGTGACTAATGATCCAACAGTCAACGGTATTTGAAGACTTCTTTCTTTGAAAAAGAGAAAAAATTTAGTCATTCATACAATTTTTTTGACCAAAGCTCCAGAAAAGTAGAACTCAAAGACAAAACACTCATAGTTTATCGAAAATAATGGAGTTCTTATGAAAAATATTAAAAGATATTACAATTTACAAAATGTCATCCTTATATCAGTGAATTTTTTAATTCACGTACTATTATCCAACTAGTCGACACTTCGAGAGCCTTTACGAAACAAGAGCGGCGAAAACGTTTCAGTTGCTCCATCTCTCCAAGTTTTGTGACTATTTAAATCTTGATATATACAAAAGAAAAGGAGTATATTCTAAAATCTTTAGACGATACACTCCATAAAAGTACATTTAGCAGAGAAAAATTCAACGTCCATCGAGAAATAATTAAAGCAAACTCAAATTATCAGTGGATATTAGAAATTAATTCTACAATCTTTTTGAAAATACGCTCTCGCAAAGTAAATTTTGCAGAAAAATATTTCAACTATCATAGAAAAATATTTAGTACGAACTAATAATATAAGAAATTAAAAAATTTTATCGAATTATTACTGATATTCTTCATCTGCTAATGTTTTCCAAATAGACGACTCCGCGACAGCCAACAACAACTTTTGCGTAACAAAAGCAGCGCAAATGATTCAAATGTTGAGACTTTCCATTGTTATGTGCTTATTTTTATCTTCATAAGCAACAGAAATTGTGTCAATTCTACAGCCTTATTGACGATACTCTCCCGCAAAATACATTAAGCAGAAATATATTTCTATGATCATCGAAATATATTTAGTGCGAACTCATATTATCAGAGAATATTAGAAATTAAAGCTTTTTATCGAATTATTACTAAAATTCTTTACTTACTTACGTTTTTCCCTATAGTATTTTCCCACCGCGACAGACTTTGCGAAACAAAAGGGGCGAACATGTTTCAAAAGCTCCATCTCTCCAAGGTTTTGTGTCTATTTTTATCTTAGAATACAAAAGAAATTCAGTTAGTTCCTCAGTTTTCTTGACAATATGCTCCCTCAAAGTTCTTTTAAATGAGAAAAAATTTCTCGTTCATCGAAAAATATTTAGTGCAAACTCAAATTAACATTGGATATTAGAAATTAAAAGATTTTATCGAATTATTACTGATATTCATTACTTGCAAACGTTTTTCCAAACAGTCGGCGACGCGACAGGCTTTGCGAAAAAAAAGCGCCGCAAACGATTCAAATACTCCATCAATCCATGGTTTTTTGTGCCCATTTTATCTTCATATAAAACAAAAATTGAGTTAATTCTACAAACTTTTTGACGATACGCTCCCGAAAAGTACATTTAGATAAGAAAAAATTCCACGTTCTTCGAAAAATATTTAGTGCAACCTCAAATTGTCAGTGGATATTAGAAATTAAAAGAATTTTTCGATTTATTACAGATATTCTTTATCTGCTTACGTTTTTCCAAATAGGCCGAACGGCGGCAGACTTTGCGAAAAAAAAGCTACGCAAATGATTTAAATGCACCATATCTTCATGGTTATGTTTCTTTATTTATCTTCATATACAACAGAAATTGAGTCAATTCTACAAATATTTGAAATTAAAAATTATGTTCGAATTATTACTATTATTCTTTACTTGCTTACGTTTATCAAAAAGGTCTACACCGGGACAGTCTTTGCGAAACAAGAGCGGCGAACACGTTTCAAATGCTCCAACTCACAATTGTTATGTTTTTATTTTTATCTTCATATACGAAAGATGTTGATACATTTCTACAATCTTTTTTATGATACGCTCCCGAAAAGGACTTTTAGATGAGAAAAAATTTCACGTTCATCGAAAAATATTATAAGTGGATAATATTAATTAAAAAATTTTATCGAATTGTTACCGATATTCTTTACTTGCATACGTTTATCTAAATAGTCGGCTTCACGACAGCCTTTGCGAAAGAATAGCGGCGCAAATTATTCAAATAATCCATCTATCCCTGGTTTTGTGCCAATTTTTTATCTTCATACATAACAGTAATTCAGTCATTTCTACCATCTATTTAAAGATACGCTCCCGAAAAGGACTTTTAGATGAGAAAAAATTCCACGATCATCGAAAAATAATTAGTCGAAATCATATTATAAGTGGATATTAGAAATTTAAAAATTTTATCGAATTGTTACTGATTTTCTTTACATCCTTATGTTTTTCCAAGTGGTCGGCAACGCGACCGGCTTTTGCGAAACAAGTGAGGCGAACATTTTTCAAATTATCCATGGTTATGTTCTAATTTTTATCTTCATATCCAACAGATATTGATTCATTTCTACAATCATTTTGACGATACGCTCCCGAACAGTACTTTTAGATGAGAAAAATTCCGCGATCATGGAGAAATATTAAGTGCAAACTCATAATATCTCAGTGGATATTAGAAATTAAAATTTTTTTTTCGAATTATTACTAATATTCTTCACTTGCTTACGTTTTTCAAAATAGTCGGCACCACGACAGCCTTTGCGAAACAAAAGCAGCACAAATGATTCAAATGCTCCATCTCTCCATGGTTTTGTTCTTTTTTTTATCTTCATATATAACAGAAATTGAGTCAATTCTAGAGCACTATTGCCTTACGCTCCCACAAAATACATATGCAAAGAAATATCTCTACGATCATTGTAAAAATATTTAGTGCGGACTCATATTATCAGTGGATATTGGAAATTAAAAAATTTTTTCGAATTGTTAATAATATTCTTTACTTGATAATTTTTTTCCAAATACTCGGCATTACGACAGCCTTTGCGATACAAAAGCGACCTAAACAATTCAAATACTCCATCTCTCAATGGTTTTGTGCCTATTTTTATCTTCATGTGCAACAGAAATTCAGTCAATTTTACAGTCTTTTTGACGAAACGCTCCCGAATAGTACTTTTAAAAGAGAAAAAATTCCACGTTCATTCAAAAATATTTAGTGCTAATTCATATAATCAGTGGATAAATGAAATTAAAATATTTTATCGAATTATGACTGTTATTCTATATCTGCTTACGTTTTTCCATATAGACGGCTCCGCGACAGCATTTACGCAACAAAAGTAGCGCAAACGATTTAATTGTTCCATCTCTCCATCGTTTTGTGCCTATTTTACCTTCATATAAAACAGAAATTGAGTCAATTCTACGGCCTTTTTGACGATACGCTCCCGCAAAATATATTATGCAAAGAAACAAAAGCAACCTAAACGGTTCAAATACTCCATTTATCTGTGGTTTTGTTCCTATTTTTATCCTCATATGCAACAGTAATTGAGTAAATTCTACAATCAATTTATGATACGTCCCGGAAAAAATTTTTAGCACAGAAACAATTCCACGTCCATCGATAAATTTTTCTTGTAAACTCATATTATCAGAGGATATTAGAAATATTATCAGAGGATATTAGAAATTTAAAAAATTTATCGAGATATTATTGATCTTCTTTACCTGTCTACGTTTTTCCAAATAGTCGGCACAACGACAGCGTTTCCGAAACAAAAGCGGCCCAAATCATTCAAATACTCCAAATCTTCATGGTTTTGTGTATATTTTTATCTTCATATACAACAGAAATTCAGTCAATTCTACAACTTTTTGGCGATACGCTCTCGAAAAGTACTTTTAGATGAAAAAAAATTCCACGTCATCGAAAAATATATTTAGTGCGAACTGAAATTATCAGTGTATATTAGAAATTTAAAAATTTTATAGAATTATTACTGATTTTCTGTACTTGCTAACGTTTTTCCAAATAGTCGGCTCCACGACAGCCTTTGCGATAAAAAACGGCGCAAATAATTCAAATACTCCATATCTCCATGGTTTTGTGCCTATTTTTTTCCTCGTATACAATATGTGGAAAAGAGAAGCTGAGTGCAGACGTCTAACTACATGGAGAGGAATTAGAACAAGTGGAATCCTTCACCTACATGGGAAGCAGGATTACATGGGATGGAAGAATCTCTATGTATATCAAGGGTAGATTAGCTCAGGCTAAGAAGGCATTCATGGTGAAGAGACAACTACTAAACTCAAGAAAAGTATCACTACAAACAAGGAAGCAATATGTGAAAACATTCGTATGGGGCATGGCACTCTAGGGATCAGAGACATGGACTATTGAAAAAAGAGACCAAAGTGAAATAGAAGCCTTAAAAGCATTGTGCTGGAGGTGAATGCTGAAAGTCAATTGACGGACATAGTGAGGAACGAGGATATGTATAGAAGAGCGGAGGAAACTAAGGCATTGTGGGGTACAAAAAGAAAAAGAAGATTGAGGTGGATAGGACACACCTTGAGGCCCTTCAAGGCAGGCCGAGGGATATATATATAGGGCAAATTATTAGAGACGTTAGAAGAAAGAAATACCAAGGAGTAAGAGAGCTAGCAATAAATAGGAAAGGATGGAGGGCTGTAGTCAATCAATCTTCGGATTGAAGTACTGATGATGATGATGATGATACAATAGAAATTGAGTCAATTCTACAATCTTTTTGATAATACGCTCGCGCAAAGTACTTTTAGCAGAGAAATAATTCCACGTTCATCGAAAAATATTTAGTGCGAACTTATATTATCAGTGGATATTTGAAATTTAAAAAATTTATCGAATTATTAATAGTATTCTTTACTTGCTTAAGTTTTTCCAAATAGTTGGCACCACGACAGCCTTTGCGAAAAAGAGCGGCGAACATTTCTCAAATGATCCATCTCTCCAAGGTTTTGTGCCTATTTTTAACTTAATATACAACACATATTGAGTCAATTCAAAAATATTTTGACGATAGCTCCGACAAAGTACTATTATTAGAGAGATATTCCACGTTCATCGAAAAGTTTTTAGTGCGAACTCATGTTATTAGTGGATATTAGAAATTTAAAAATTTTATGAAATTCTTACTGATATTCTTCACTTGCTTACGATTTCCAAATAGTCGGCACCGTGACAGCGTTTGCTAAACAAGAGCGGTGTTAATGATTCAAATGCTCCATTTCTCCATGGCTATGCTCCTATTTTTATTACGATACGCTCACGATACTTTTAGCAGAGAAAGAATTCCACGTTCGTCGAAAAATATTTAGTGCGAACTGATATTATAAGTAGATATAAAAAGTTATAAAATATTATAGAATTATTACTGATATTCTTTACTTGCTTACATTTTTCCAAACAGTCGGCGACGCGACAGGCTTTGCGAAAAAAAAGCGCCGCAAACGATTCAAATACTCCATCCATCAAACCATGGTTTTTTGTGCCCATTTTATCTTCATATAAAACAGAAATTGAGTTAATTCTACAAACTTTTTGACGATACGCTCCCGAAAAGTACATTTAGATGAGGAAAAATTCCACATTCTTCGAAAAATCTTTAGTGCAAACTTATATTATCAGTGGATATTAGAAATTTAAAAAAATTTGTTGAATTATTACTGATATTCTTTACTTGCTTAAGTTTTTCCAAATAGTTGGCACAGCGACAGCATTTGCGAAAAAAAGCGGCGCATATCATTCAAATACTCACTCTCTCCATGGTTTTGTGTTTATTTTTATCTTCATATACAAATGATTGTAATTCGCTGACGCTAATTCATGATTGATGATGCTGACAAATGACATGCTGACAAATGATTGTAATTCGCTAATTGTAATGTTAATGACGATTCGCTCCCGCAAAGTATTTTTTAACAGAGAAAAATTTCCACGTCCATTGAAAAATATTAATTACGAACTCATATTGTCAGTGAATATTAGAAATTAAAAAAAAATTGTAACAAATTTTACCCTATTCTTTACGTGCTTACGATTTTCCAAATAGTCGGCACCGCGGCATCAATTGTGAAATACGATCTGCGAACATGTTACAAACGCTCCACCCCCCTATGGTTTTGTGCTTATTTTTATGCTGTTATTCAACGGAAATTGAGTCAATTTTACAATCTTTTTGACGATACGCTCCAGAAAAGTACTTTAAGCAGAGAAAAAATTCCACGATTATCGAAAATGTTTTAGTGCGAACTCAAATTATCAATTAATATTAGTAATTAAGAAAATTATTTCGAATTATTACTGATTTTCTTTACTTGCTTACGTTTTTCCAAATACATGGCTAGCGATTGCAAACAAAAAAAGGGGGCCTTATGAATAAAATACTCCTTCTCTCCTTGAGCCTTTTTCTATCCTACCACACAACAGAAATTGGAGCTACGGTGTCAGGCAGGTGGAACACTTCCATGATGATAGCGAAAATAAAAATACAGCTTTTTCATATGCAAAATAAACCTTAATACTAGTGCATAGTTTACTGCGAAAAGACATCATCAGGTCAAACACCTGATAATGCCGTTTCAAAGTGAAACCATAGTCGTGTAATGAAGATTGTTTTGTTAGTGGATAAAAGGTATATGTATTTTCGCTCTCATATCAGAAAATGAGTTATTTCTACAAACTTTATAAGATACGCACCCGAAAATACAATTAGCAGAGAAATAATTCCACGTTCATATAAAAATATTTAATGCGAACTCATATTATCAAGGGATATTGGAAATTAAAAAATTTTATCGAATAATTAGTGATATTATTCACATGCTTACGTTTATCCAAGTAGTCGGCACCGCAATAGCATTTGCAAAACAATAGCGGCGAACACGTTTCAAATGCTCCATCTCTGAATGGTTATGTTACTATTTTTATCTTTATATACAACAGATATTGAGTCAATTATACAATCTTTTTGACGATAAGTTCCCGCAAAGTATTATTTGCTGATAAAAATTCCACGTTCATCGAAAAATATATAGATATTAGAAATTTAAAATTCATATCGAATTATTAGTAATATTCTTTACTTGCCTACTTTGTCCAAGTAGTCGGCACCGAAACAGTCTTTGTGAAACAAGAGCGGCGAACACGTTTCATGAACTTTATATCACCATGGTTATGTTTCTATTTTTATCATCATATAAGAAAGATTTTGATACATTTCTAAAATCTTTTAGAAGATGCGCTCCCGAAAAGTAGTTTTAGATAATAAAAAATTCCAAGATCATCGAAAAATATTTTGTGATAACTCAGACTATCACATGATATTAGATATGAAAAAAATTTTTCGAATTATTACTAATATTTTACAAATGCTTACGTTTATCCAAGTAGTTGGCACCGTAAAGGCCTTTGCAAAAGAAGAGCGGCGAACACGTTTCAATCACTCCATCTCACCATGGTTATGTTTCTATTTTTATCTTCATATACGAAAGATTTTGATACATTTCTACAATCTTTTTGACGATGCGCTCCCGAAAAGTACTTTTAGATAAGAAAAAATTCCAAGATCATCGAAAAATATTCAGTGCTAACTCAAATTATCACAAGATACTAGAAATTAAAATTTTTTCTCGAATAATTACATTCTACACCTGCTAACGTTTAGCGAAGGAGTTGGCACTGCAATAGCCTATGCGAAACAAGAGCGGCGAACACTTTTCAAATGCTCCATCTATCAAAGGTTATGTTTTTATTTTTTTCTTCACATACAACTCAAATTATCACAAGATACTAGAAATTAAAATTTTTCTCGAATAATTACTAATATTCTACAACTGCTAACGTTTATCGAAGGATTTGGCACGGCAACAGCCTATGCGAAACAAGAGCGGCGAATACTTTTCAAATGCTCCATCTATCAATGGTTATGTTTTTATTTTTATCTTCATATAATAAAGTTTTTGATACATTTCTACAATCTTTTTTAAATGCGCTCCCGAAAAGTACTTTTAGATGTGAAAAAATTCCAACATCATCGAAAAATATTCAGTGCTCACTCAAATTATCGAAAGATAATAGAAATTAAAATTTTTTCGTGAATAATTACTAATATTTTCACCTGCTTACGTATATCGAAGGAGTTGACACGGCAACAGCCTATGCGAAACAAGAGCAACGAACACTTTTCAAATGTTCCATCTATCAATGGTTATGTTTTAATTTTTATCTTTACATAAAACAGATATTGAGTCAATTCTACAATCTTTTTGACGATACGCTCCCGAAAAGTAATTTTAGATAAGAAAAAATAATAAGATCATCGAAAAATATTCAGTGATAACTAAATTTATCACAAGAAACTAGAAATTAAAAATTTTATCGAATTATAACTAATGTTCTTCACTTGCTTGCGTTTATCAAAATAGTAGACAGCAAGACAGTCTTTGCGAAACAAAAGCGGCGCAAATGTTTAAAATACTCCCTCTCTACACGGATTTCTGCCTATTTTAAATCTTCATATACAACAGATATTGAATCATTTCTACAATCTTTTTGGCGATGCGCTCCCGAAAAGTTCTTTTAGATGAGAAAAAATCCCATGGTCATAGAAAAATATTTTGTGATAACTCATATTATCACATGATATTAGAAATGAAAAAAATTTTTTCGAATTATTACTAATATTCTTCACATGCTTACGTTTATCCAAGTAGTTGGCACCGCAACAGCCTTTGCGAAAGAAGAGCGGCGAACACGTTTCAATCACTCCATCTCACCATGGTTATGTTTCTATTTTTAT
>WURS02044303.1:0-11156 GCA_011762765.2 Rhinocypha anisoptera | reverse complement strand
TGGCGAATCTTGAACGGTGTTTCTCCCCTGCTGCCCGCGCAAGATTAATTTTCCTCCTATTTTTCTGCCATCGCAAGTCTAGAATATCTCTTCACCCTCTGGGTAGTGGGTTTGCGAACGTTTATTGATTATTTGTTATAAGTCACTCACTACTGAGAAATTAAATCAAGGTTGCTGCTGCGAGAAGGATATTAGTAACAATTTTCTCGTTCTTATAAACCCCCCTACCGACTGACTTTAGATGTCATCTCTAGCTCAGGAAGGCGAACGTGGTCACAATAAAACAAAATATCCGACAAATTTAAAAAACAATCTAAATGCATGGAGAACATTTTTTCTCCTCATATATTTTAAGGAAGTACCGGGAAAAAGGAAAAATATCTTAATTTTTTCTTTGATGCATAAAAAATCTGACTTAGACAAATTTTTAAATTCCAAATACACTAATCACTGATAGAAAAAATTAACACTGACTTAAAGCCAGGCTAACACCATTTGTCGTTTTACCTGTATTTTATCGAACGTGTTATCTAAGCATCTCACCTGGTGTTTTTACTTCATTACGCATGCGCGAGGTAAGATTAATACATATTGAAGTGGAACATGAAAATTTAGTTACAAAAATCTAATAGATCGGCTAATGGGATAACATTTTCCAGCTCACTTAAACATTGTTTCCACGGGATTTTAAGAGGTGCTCCCTTCATTGGAATTTGGATGTATGACAACGAATTCCATATAAAATGGATTAAAAGATTTTATTTTTGCTTTTGCCATCAAATTTATAACTTTTGCCCTTTTAGATTGAACCTTCATTTGAAGAAAAAGCTCCTATTTATATCCTGATAATTTGATTAACTTGAAGTGGATAAAATAAGTCTTAGGCCGAAAGACAGTAAGCTACAGGGAGCGTAATGTATTACAAATTCCAAAGCAAAAGCTGTAGAGGAATGTAGAGAGGGTGATATTCCTCGTGAAATCATACAATGACGTGAGAAACTATGATTAAGTTACTGGACGCATACTTCATTCACGGCAACTCTAAAACGTAGTCCATAAATATCAAATATAATTTCTAATGAGGTATGATATAAGCATTTAAAACAACCGAGTTAATACAGTATCAAATGAAATAATAGTTTTGCCATTCACGGAATAAGTAATATTTTTACTTTATTTTTTCTATATTTTAAGTAATTTTTTGGTTGAGTATCAAGAAACGAGCAAATTAACGGGTTTAGATATTTACAAAAACGTTGATGTATGAAGTCATTTACTTCAAAATGATCCTGAAGTTAGCTCCATTCTTTTTTAAATAAGAGAATTTTACCGAATATCATTCTTATGATAACCCCGTTAGTTCTGACACTGGTTTGAACCGCTGTTTGCATTTCGCCCACTTGTAAAAAGTTTAGACTCAAATACTTTACTTACTGAGGTCATAATAAACAAGCATCGACTTATATATCTTAGAGCATAATAACGTACCTTGAATTTAGGTAATACACTGGCGAGTATTAAAATCTTACGTCAGAAGTAAAATCTTTTACTCCGTGTCAATTGAATATCGTTCCTAGCGTGTCCTAGTTCCATTCGAGGACTAGGATAGCAGTGCGCCCCTGCGATGAAAGGTTATACCAGTGGAACTGCGAATGTATGAGAGAGGCGGAGAATATCCGATCCACTTTATCGCTGGGATCGCTGTTAAAGCGACTTACATGTCGCTAATTTTCCATTTCTTGGCGACGATTGACGATCGGAAAAACTCGTCGCTGGCGTCAGCAATTCCATTTCATTGGATTGCTTTGAAGGGGACTTCTCTGGGATGTGGAAATCGGAGATTGTAACGAGATGGAAAAGCTTCGTGAAATTTCTATTTGGACCTTTCAAGTGGTGGAGTTACTTGGAAGAGAAAATGATCGTAGTCTCACACGTTGGCGTTGAATATTTCACAGAATTGAATATGTATTATTATGTATAAAATTTCGCATTGTTTTTTTCAAGGGGATGGAATAGGAAAATTTTATACTTTAACGAACGGTGGTAAGGTAGCGAAAACTAATAGGATACCTGCGATTTCTGTTTGTTTCTTCCAGATTGAATAATTCCGTAGTTAAAAAACATGTAAGTAAAGTACAATTTTTGCTAAAAAATAACCTCGCAGCTTATCAACATGTTCCTTTTCCTGGAATACTGCCATTGTTTCCCGTGACTATGGAAAATTTATTCTGTTAAATTTTGGAGCAATGAAGAAGAAAATTCTTTAATAACTCCATTATATATCTTCTTGTACATGGAATGTCGCAATAAAGGACAGGACATCTCATTAAAGGATCATCTCTTGCACTTTCAAGTACTATGCTGAACATTGAAGCTATTTGTTTCACCGTAGACATTTTCATATATCTGTTCCATAAAAATGAAAGAATAAATGATTCTCAATGAGTAATAAGTATTTGTTTCATAGCAAATTCTTTTCTTTTAATTATGTATGAAAAATTCTTATTTACCATTGACATCTCACTTCTTCGGGAGATCTATATCGGAAGATTCTTAGAATATTATTCAATGTACGAGGTAGCTGAGAGCTTTTCCTTACTCTGATTTCTTCCAGGATGCGTCCCATATTTTATTTCAAATATTCTCGATCCCACTCACAGGAAAGAAGAAGCACAAATAACAGGATTCGATGAAAATATTCAGGAGAAATTAATAGTATAACGTTTTATTTTTAATGGATTATATTTACGTAATTTCAAAACCCGATGGTATTTAAATACTGGAAGGCTGGCAAAAAGGTGTGAAAATTACAAATGGTTCTATAAAAATCTGTTTTTTTAGTATAATATCTGATAATACTTATATGTTGAAGCCTTGGATCTGGTTTCAGGAAACAATAGGGTCATCAAGAAAATATTTTGTTACCAAATATGAATGATTTTAAATTGCACAATGGGGTAGGTGAATGAATAAAAAATGTGAAAAATGCCTAACAGAGAAAAAAATAAGTCTAGTATTGTAAAAAAAGGTTTTAATATATATTTAGTTGGCATGTCACAGTACAGAAAATTATGCTATTAATACTCTCTCAGACATGCTGAGGTGTTGTGCCAATTTCACGGAATTTCAGTGAAAAAGAATATTATCCACCGACAATTTTTAAGAGTATTACGTGTCTGATTTACAAGTTGTTTTGACAATGTTTACTTAATACTATAAACAAATAACTCTTATATACAGGATTTGATATTTCCTTTCACTGTAATCTAAGCACTGCACATTTTGACAGGTATATATAAAGAAATATACCCCTTTCCCTCCTCATACAATAATTCATACAATGTAGTATTATTACTCTCATTGACAAATATAGTCACTAGGCATCACTTAATTAAAAAATCTCAATTAGAGGAACTAAATCCGCCGAAAGACTTAAATTCATTACCCAAGGGCTAACCTCTGAGTATGCTACTCACAACTCCTTACCCCTTCCGGAATTTTTTAAAATCATCTATCTCTGGATTTTTAGCATTTCAGTCACGCTATCTCTTCATTCATGCCTACCAAGTACCTTACTTGAACAGTTTCATTTAGCTTTTCCAGTAGCTCTAAGGTTTAATAAATATTATTCTGGGTATAATGGTGCTTGAGAGAAGTGCCGCAGAGTATCGCGGAGACTATCGTAGCTAATGTTCATTATATTTTTATTAATCAAACCTTTTTAGCAGCATCGTCATATAGCAGCTTTCAGTCAATTTCATGGATATCATACCACTTTCACTTCTCAAATGCATATCCTTGGAAGATGATTAACTTGTTCGACATCAATTAATTTATAATATTTCAACATGCGGTCAATCTGCAATTTACCTGCAGCTGATTTTCTTAGGAAACCCTCATATCATAAAGTACTTCACTATTTATTGCTTATTGACGAAGCATCGAAAATAAAATTTATTGAGAAGCACACAAGAAAATTAATTATTATGAGAATATTCTTTTATAATTGCTCATACTTCGGGAAATTAATGTAATTTTTTAAAAGATTTGGGAGATTTTCTAATATAAAATTATTAAAATTATAACTATTGACTTCATATTTTTTTCTACTGAATATTATATTATTTTTTCTACTGACAATTATAGTTTCAAACCTCATTTTGTACATTATAATTAACTGAGTTCTCCCATAAAGTAAATAGTACCTCAGTGCAATTGTCAATGTTGTGTGAAAACTTGTGTTTGGGAAGGAGGTTTCCTGCGTAACCTGGTAATATATCGTACATCAATTGGCGAAGACTAATATTTAGAGTGAGAAGATGGAATAAAAACTGCAATTTCATACTGATTTGATTGTCTCTAGAAATAAACAACTCGACGTAGTATTTCAAAGATTTTATGGAATCTTTCATTCATATAAACGTAGTTCAATACTAGTTGACACATTTTTTTAGGTTCTTCTGAGAACGGCTTTCTATTATTCTACCATTCCTATTTTTATCTTTGTCTTTTCTTAACTTCCTAAGAACTTACAGCTGACTATATTTCAATAAACACGTTGAATAAAAGTTATTAATCCTTCATCCCATATATATTGAGACTAGTTTTGCCCATGATGAATTCCCTATAAATACCTATTGAAAAAAACTTTAATCTAACCTGAAATTTAAAAATATTCTATTATTATACTGTTCTCATTTTTTCGTAAGACTTGCAGTGAAGTCCCATTTGAAATCATTAAGCGCTAATAAGTTAATCACTTCCTTCACGCAGGCTCATTAAGTCATTTATACCCTTGTCACATTTTCTTTTTCGTAATTCCATTATCACTATATTTTTCTTTATGCCTTTTCTTATGAATTGTGTTTTAGAAATTTAGGATAATCGGACCTGAGTTTCATACTCTTGACATGGCTGACTATGCGATCCATCGAAAAACATTGTCGGCAGTCTGTGGTTGAGATAAATTACGATGTATGCCGAAATACATAGAATTGAAAGGAAAGCATTGAATTTTACTTCTTCGCAGACACTTTTTCTTAGATTCACAGATGAAATACACGCACGATGGCCGTTAATTATTTATGTAGTAACAACTCGATATAAGGATTACTTAATTTTCCCTTATCTCTCCTTGATTTAAAAAGTAATATTTTAGACACAGGCGAAAGATATTTTAACGCCAATAGACAAAGAAATACTTTTTATTGCCAATATTCTCTAATATAACTGTGTCGAACGAAGGATAGGATTAGAAACAGATTTCTTAAGTTACTTCACAGAACACAAATGTTTAAATGCTTAAATATAAGCCTACTACTGTTGTCATTCAACTTATAGAATTTAGACAAATCGTTAACGTTAGAAGATAATGGTAAGTGATAATCATATGACAAGGACTCCATAAAGAACTCTTGACTTTCAATTGAAATGCTATTTAGTTTTCAGGTGTAGTAATTATTAATTCTAACTTCTGCGATAATGACAGAGCCAAGCCAGAAAATTTAATCAAACATTTGGAGACCTTAGTCAACTTAACATAAAATGAGTGTAGTAAGTGAGAATATAAAATGGATTTTTAGCAGATGATAATGACGGATTTATTGAAAAATATGGTCAGTATGAATACCACAAACGGAAACAAATTAGAGATAATACGAAGGCTGTAAAAATATTTTATTCGTATGATTTTTTCCTACTACTTCTTACTTCTGATGCTTCCCAATTTAGATGCATGCTTTCGAAGATTAAGAGTGAAGATGAAACTTGACTACATATTTATCCTGAAAGCGAACAGAAAAATGTCTGGTTGTCACACTCCGATATCACCAAAATAAAAAATAGCCAAAGTGGTAAAGTTTTGTCATACCATTTTTGGTAATCAGGGATTGCTGTATAACTACTCATAAAAGCTAATTATAAATTTCGGATTCGCTGAAAGGTCTCCTATACTATATTTATCATAAAAATCCACTTTTATCATATGTATATCACATGTAACAGACAAGATGCTTCACCATGGTAATCCACGGCCATCTTAACTAGAAAGTTGAGCTAAAAACTCACAAAATTCAAAGAGAAGTACGTTAATCATCTTACCCATACAGAGACCTCATCTCGCCTAAAGTACAGATTCATATTCATTAATGTGAGGGAACACCTTCGTGGAAACCGTTTGTCATTTTCAGATGCAGTATTGTAAACTACTAGGGAGATTTTGGAAGACCTAAAACACTGGAATTTGGCACATTTTCGATTTCTAGAAAAATATTAAAGATGTGTAAATTTACACTGCGAACAACATATAATAATTTTATTTTGAGCGCACTTCCTGTATAGATTCAATTACCCTATGGGAATTTCGATCGAAAAGCAACATTTTTTTTAAAGCAATTAAACTGATGTAGTGTGCACTAGGAATAGCCTTTGAAATAGGTAAAGGACGGCACGAACTAGAAAGAGGTAAAGAAATTTTAAATTCAAGTATTCGTGAAAAACTATTTATCCAAATAATGATAATAACTAAAGAAAATTTTTTAAGGATTGTACAACAGAGAAGGGGAAGTGCAAATAGCAATTACACGTGGATAAACAGGCTTCGACAATTACAATTAGAAGTAATTAAAGGTACGGAAAAGCAAAAAAATCATAGAGCACCAGAAAAATAATGAATAATTATGAATTAAGAGCAATTAAGATAAAAATGATGACCCGGTTTTAAAAAGAGTGGTATATCCTCTTCATTCTGAAATTTGAAATCACAACATAAAACGAATAACTAACGATTAACGAAGATATTCAGAAAAAAACAATTTTTCTTTATATCTGGAAGAAACTTGGATAAGTACCACGATAAAAACTTCGAATTGCACATACTCATACATCATTGCCTTCCGGCACGCTTTTGACAATGATAATAACAGAGATTCTCTGCGCTTTGAAAGGTGATCGTGTTCTAGCAAAATTTATTCGAATGTTTGAAAGGAAGAAAAACATTCCTTTGTAATGCCTTCGTTTAGGGTAGACAATTATAAGTATGAATTATCAGCTGTGTTATTCGGCTTGGTTTTGAATAGGGCAATGAAAGAATTCAAATTAAGAGGAACCAATCTGCTTAAATCAAGGAATGGATCATATGTAGATGATATAACATCTGCTGAAAGTATGAATGATTTTATGGCCATTTTTAACTCTACAGAGGATTTTTAAATGAATACATTTGTGGTAAAACGAGAAGACCAAGTATATGGAGCTGTCATGATTATAGTGTAAACTTTAGTTAGAAAACTATGACTGGGAATGATGAATTTTAGATTTTCATAATGATAATTTACCTATGTTGGATACTAGTTAATAAAAATAAGACATCTGAAGAGACTTCGGAAATACAAGCGAAAGTTAATAGGTCCAAAATTCAACTGTATATATCCCAAAATCCACTCTTTTTCATTGAAAGTAAATTTGATAAAATAAAAACTCTATTAAAATGATTTTTAACATGCTGGATAGAAAAGTTTGTTTTACCAAAGAAATACGAAGATATAAACGAAAAATTTAAGAAGAATACAAGGATATAGGTAGTGAAGGAATGATAAGGATAATTTCAATTGATATGGAGATATATTTAATACTAAATACGTTGGGCATATAAGTTTTTCATATCACTGCGAGTCATGTAGAAAACAAGGAATAGGGCAGAATATCCTAACTAGTAATAATACCAAAAGTTAGGAGAGAGTATGAGGACAGGGAAACTACGGAAATGATGGACAATGGGACTAAAAGTAGCTGAACGTAATATGATATACAATAAAGGCAGAACTATAAAAAATCAAATATAACTTTACCTATTTTCTTGGCTATTTACAGTGGTTTAAGTCAATGCGTAATTAAATAGGTTCCGTATTTATATTTTTTTAACACCTCCGGAATGCGTAGTAGTATTTAATGAGAAGTGAGGTTATCTATCGTGACAAACGTTGTAACTGGAACTCCATCCATCATATACCTACCTGTATCTATGAATGCCTATACCAATTTAAAAAAATGAAATGTTACATCCGCATACTTCAAAAAGGCGTTCGATCATAATTTCTCTTTTCTCAATCCGAATTTTAAGTTTTTAGTCTTTCAACTGTTTTTTCTTTTTTTTATCAAGAGTGTCTATATGATATTAATTGTTCATTTAATTCAGATGTGAGATGATGCTGCTTCGCAGTGAAACCATGGTCATGCATTAAAGTTTGTTTTTGTATGCGGAAGAAGCAGTATTTCTATTTTCGCTTTCATCATGGAAGAGTTGAAAGTGAAGCCTGAAGAGCACAAAGTGAAGCCTGAAACCGTATCTTCGTCATTAATCATTATAAAAGAGTAGAATAGGAAAACATTCCATAGTTATAAAATATACAACTTATCACTAAAGGAAAAAAGCCAGCCGATTTATTATAGGTGTAACGTCCTCGCCGTCTAATCCAAAAGTCGCCGAATCTATTCTCTGCTTCGATATAGGTATTAGTTTCGTCCAATCGGTTTTCTATGAAGAGGCTAAACAGTCACCGACGAACTATAGAGCTAAATATACTAGGAGTAGAAGGAAATATAAAGAACTAAGGGATAGATTTCTTAAAAATATTCCTTATCTTGCGAAAAAGGAATAACGTACAACGTATTTTTCCACTAAGATATAATAAAATACGTAGCACGTTATTCCTTTTTCTCATAAATGAATTTTCACATAGTTATGCCTGAAAATATAGAATATATTCCTTATCTTGGTATTTTTTTAGACCCAAATATTTAGATTTTGCAATAATTTGAACCTATAATCCATTTCACAAAGTGCAAATGGATTTATAGGTTCAATATATCGAAAGTAGAGAGTCTAGAAGAAATAAGTGGTACACATAAAGTATAGCAAAAAGGAATTGTTTCATTCCCTAGATGAAGACAAATTTAAATAATTTCTTAACATTAGGGAAAATATTCTTACAGAATAAATCTTTAACATTAAATTCAACTCCGAAAAGGCATAAAATAACTTCAAGTATGTGGGTCAGTTAGATTCATTCCACATGAGCAGTAAGAATTAAGGGTTGTGAACAAAATATTGTAGGCGAGGACAAACAATTCTTAGGAGAAGATAGGTTTTTATTGAGAAAAAAATTAAAGATGTAGTAAATATGTTATAATGAAGATACTATCGTAAATACATAAAAAAATTAGATATTCTTTCTTCTGGTCGTATTATCGAAGAAAAACTGATGCTGAGATCACACAGCTTGGTCGTAGCTGGATGCATAAGGAAATTCTGAACCTTGATTCAGGGGGAATTAGGTGAACATCGTTATCTCTACTCACTGGATTGAAACCATTTCATATTAGTATTTAATTTTTTTTTGGATCGTAACATATTCATTAGAGACCCGTCATTATCACAAGCCAAGAATAATTTAATAGGTACTTCAGAATTGAAAGAAATCTTAAAGTCTAAACTTAAATATTTTTATTCTAATTAATATATATTGCACGGCCTTCGTCTAATCACTAATTATTTAGTTACATCCAGCTTAATAAATTATTTTCAAAAACGTGTATAAATATTTCAAAATGTTTACTCTCTACGAAATGATATTTTCGACCGTTCTTACATTATGTGTAAATTTATCAATAACGTCCTTCCTCCAATGTATACCATTTAAATTGAGTCAAGATGAATAACTTATCATCATTTTTATCACAGATTATGAAATCAAAAGTAAGCTTAAATTTTCTCACCCTGATCCGCTGAACTATACTAATTGTAAAAATACTTAAGGGTGAAACAAAATATTTTGGGTTTTTCATATATTTTAACGGATAAATCACTAGATAAAAAAGCATTTGTTAAACAATAGTGTAAATATATCTATGAAATACAGAGGGAACTGGTATAAAGAATTTGCTAAATTTTTTTTGGAATAATGTCCAAATGTAGAGTTTCTATCTCTTTTATTTGGTGATTTATGCGGTAAGAAGATTCCAGGGCAAGGGTTCTGAGCTAGGGTTACCGGCACTATTTCTTTCCCAGTGGCAGTGTCTTAAACATTTATCTTGGGAAGAATTCGTAAGCGTGCTATCGTTGGAATCCCTCTCACGGAGATCCTTCCTGCCGGTCCCCATGATAAACAAGTATTCCAAGTAAAATGGGCTGACTAAGCAAATATTGATTTCTGTACCTTAGTAATGCTCATCAGGTGAAATAAAAGCCTACGTAGGGAAGTATATGAAGTTTTTTCCAAATTTTGTTATCAGCATGATGAATTTGATGCTATAATATATATAACGCAAGAAAGAGTATGAAAAAATAGTTACTTGCTTGTTTCATCAATTGCCACTTAAAAATATTTGTAAGTAATGAAGTGCAATGTATAATTAAAGTGTATGTATATGTAAGTGAACTGCATAGTAAGTTCATTTAATTCGCAATAAACCAAATATAGCATAGTGTACCTTTTTTCGAATCAAGAATATCTCTTATCAATTATTCGAATAACATCTATGAAATTCAATTGATTAAAAAACTATAATATTATCCAATAGAAAACCAGAAAATAATGTAAGTTCTGGTTCTGAATAAGAATAATAGTTCATTATGCTGGTCTCCATTAAAACTGCTAACACTACATTATTAAGAATTTGACAAATATATTGATTCACGCTGGAATTCTGACGGAATTCCCCTTTTAACGCTAAAAATGATAGAGGTACGATTCACTGCATTAATCTGTTCTTGAAAGAGAATTGTGAAACAATTATACTAAAGTTTAGAGAACAAAAGGATTTCATGGAGAATGTTTTTGGCGAGTCGAATTCTAATTTCACTTCGGAGACTCTCGATGCGGAAATAACGAAAGGAGCGAGAGCCATGACAAGGATTCATCCGGCCAAAATGCTAAAATTATTTTTGAAATATAACAACGCGGTCAAACATGGGAGGAGATAAGGAAATATACTTTCTTTAACGGATACAAAGAAGTATCCCGCTAGGCGCCTTATTTTCATTTCAGGAAAAGTAATCGCAATGTGAGATTTCTAAACAAAGAGAAAAGTTGGAAAAAAGGATGATTAAGAGGATCTGGGTATTAGGGTAAAGTGGGCGCTTAACTTTTTCAGTAATA
>WURS02044302.1:0-26172 GCA_011762765.2 Rhinocypha anisoptera | reverse complement strand
GTGGAACTACAAAGTCTTGTTTTCTTGAAGTCATGAAGCAGTTCCATAAAGTAACGCCTGAAACAATTTCTTCTAGGATTGTTATGTTTCTCTATTTTACCGTGTCTTTATTAACTCTCTTTCATTTGTCTGTTTATCTGTTCGGGTCAAAGTTGGAAGTCGATTTTAAACTAACTTCCCTATGAGCTAGAGACTTGGAATTTCAGATATAACTCAGAAACGGTTGACAGTGCAATCATATGCAATAATATATACGAATACACATGCATTTATGTATAAGGATGTATACATATTTCTGTGTGAGGTGGAAGGCAATGGCCGAGGGGCCCCCTAGGCTAAAGACACTGAATTCCCCAGTCTCGCTGGGTCTGCGGTAGCGTGTGGGATTAATGTCCTAGGGATTGTGGGTTTGAGCCTCACAGGGGTCAACTTTTTTTTTGCGGCAACCTAGTGTGAATTTTTCAGGGCTGTCGAGGGATCTTTGAAAAAGTTGAATATAATTTTATTTCTGAAACCTCGACGTCATCGGAAGAAAATCGTATTCCAGTGGTGGAAAATGGACTACCTCTCGAAGAAAATTTATACAAATAAAACATTTAAAAATGGTTCTTTTGAAATGCACTAAAAAGTATGAACTAATTATATAAACATAAATAAAAAATATTTAAAAGCGTTTTTAAAATATACTAAAAAATATGAAATAATTCTCTTATCCTCGTACTGATTTATAACCCCATACAAATGGTCCTGAAAATTTGTGATTGTGAATTTTGTTTTGAAAATAAATGTAAAATTTGAAACAAAAAAACGTGGGGTGTATGCAATTGATATAGTAGGGAATGTTGGGGATTGCTGTCATTTAGAAAACACACACAACAGTTCATAGACTTAAGTGAACTATTCATGCATCAATTATCTACAGTATTCACTGCATGTTTTTTGTTTTAATGTTTACATTTATTTTCAAAACAATTAAAATTCACAATCACAAATTTTCAGGACAATCTGTATGGGGTTATGAATCTGTACCAGGATAAGAGAAATTATTTCATACTTTTTAGTCTGTTTTAAAAATGTGTTTTTTAAATTTTTAAAAATTCATATAATTATTTTTTCTATAATGCTCTTAATTTTTTGTAACCCGTACGTTATAATTTTATCATTCAGGGACATGATGCCAATCCTATTGTAACCATTCTATGCTCAACTCCCATCTTCAGTCCCAACTAAACCGACAGATTATTTAAACAATGAAAAAAATGTGGATATTTCCATGTTTGCGTAAGGTTTTTGAAAAATTATGTACATGGATTTCTTTTTTTAGAGGTGTCATGCGAAGAAGTTATTTAGAGAACCTTGTCATCAACTGTTTGTGTGACCCCAATAATCTCGTGCATGTCTCACAGTGAGTGAGTATAGTGCGAAAGGGGTCCATCCATGATGAGTGTCATTAATGTGTCGTCATATTGTTTCCACACTGGGCCATTCATTTGATAAGTCGTCATGGAATTGAATGCTTTAGACCTTGAATGAGAGCTAAAACAGAAGAGATATAAGGTTTTAATTTTTTTTCTTTTTTTATTCAAGGTGTGTTCATGTCTATTGTTCAGTTAGAGAAAAAGATACCAAGGCCGTTAGATATAGTGATTCCTTTGGTCAGTCATCAAGAGGCCAGTCAAGCCTTTGAAGTTCTCTCGTATTTATTATATAGTCTAATCTCTTAAGCCCATTTACACTGCTACCTTACCTATTGCATTAGGTAGCTTTCAGTATTTCCATGTGGATGCTGAAGTAGCAGAAAGTCTTCCAATTGTTTCACCTGTTTGATGGGATTATTGTTATTTTTCATCGATTGAAACTTACTAAATATTAACGTAATTTTTTATCATTTTGGGATTTTTTTTCCACTTAAATTAGCACATGTATACATATTATGGTAAACAATGGATTTTCTGCAGTACTTTTTCTGGAAATTTTAATTTTGTTCTTAAATCCATGTTAAGTCCTCATTCATTTAAATCCTTTATTGGCTGCAGTTACATAAGTGGGAAGGGATGGGTATGGATTTTGGATGTTAGATAAATTTATTGCCAATTTTGGAATAACTTATTAACTTAACAGAATTAGACCAGTGTTATTGTTAGAATAAGGGAAACGTGAAGGTTAATATTTTTCTAAAGAACCTTAGCCTTTTCAAAATTATTAAAAGAGATGGGATAGTGCTACAGTTCAGGATTTCAAGAGTCGACCACATTACCTGTAGCATCAGTGGTGAATGTCAGTCTTGACTTAGTTGGTAATTTCCAAATACCAAAATTATAATGCTTTTAACCTTGTTTTATTATAACTCAGTCATTGCCTGAAAAACAACATTCGATTGACTCTACCTGCAAAGGTATATGCTAACTAATTCCTTGTGTACTATTTAAATTATTTAAAAAAATTAAATTACTACTAGTTAAAATAATAACTAAACATTTTAAATTTAATTAAGACCTACAGCATATATTTTAATTTTGATTTTTTTTCCAAAATACACAAATGGGGAAGGAGTAACTTGTAGTGAATTATATTTTATAGTTTACTTTTACTTTGGTTACTGTACTGTGATGTTGAGTTAAGTAGCATATTAACCATCATTGCTATTTTCTAAAATAACTTAAATTGCTATAGTCTCATTCTGAACAGTGATGTATGATTCTTTGACTTGAAATATATCTCTCTTAACTGGTATTATTTTTCCCAGGACTGTGAGCACAATCAATCCCTTTCATTTCTAATGAACTACTCCAATGCACAAAGTGAAATCCATATTGTTCTTTCTAGGGCCATGTCATCATCTGCTGGGAAGGAGCAATTTATGAGGCAGTTTGATATCATTGTTGAAGGAATAAAGCAAAATAAACTTAAGGTGAGTTAAACAAATTATAAACTATTGAATAATTTGGATATGTTTGTGCTTGCTGAATATCACTGAATTACATCAGTAATTCCATGTGAAGACCATCTATAAAGTAACCAGTGGCTTAATATCTTCTGTTCATTTTAGTGTGATATGATTTTTTAAGATCTGCAAAGATTTTTAAGTTTGATAAAAATAAATATATTTTCTCAGAGATATAATGAAATATTAATGGTTTGTTTTGTTTTTAGAACCTTTGTTGTTTTCTATATTTTATTCAATGAAATAACAAAATATTCATCATTCTTATATCTGTTCCTTTGTTGCTCAGTATTTAGATATGGGCTTCCCATTTATCTCCTGAAAGGTCATAGTGTCATCATTTGTTTCAGTCCTGGCTTAGGGGTTGATGAAAAAAAATAATTATATACTGCATCCATTTACTTCAGTTAATCATCCAAAATATCTAATCACATGTAAGGCACATTTTAAATAAATAATTAGTTTGTCTTTTTGCTGCTAGCCCTGTTTTGAGATTGACCATTGATAAAATTTGGTCACTCCTGACTTGGAACATACATATATTTTTAATATGTTTTTAATTACATTGTTAAGGTTGCCAAACGTCGCACAGAGGAAATAGAGAGGCGTGAAGCATTGGCTGCACGCTTACTCACCTTGGTGGAGGCACAGAGGAAATATGTTGCAGCTGTCCGCCAACTGACTGCAGAATGTCGACGAAATGAAGCCCTGCTGGCACAAGTGAGAGGGAGCTCAGGTCCTTGACACCGGCCAATAATAAAAGAAGATTGAGTTACCTTGGTGCTAAAAGAACTTTGAGTTCATATGTGGTCCAAGATATGTTATCAATCTGCTAATGCTCTCCTAAGGTTGGAATACCTCTTCTTGTTGAAGTGACTCTTACATAAAATATCACTGCTTTAAGATAGATTAGAAATTATATCCTGTCATCTGTGTGGATAATTGAAGCCAAATTTCCTTGACTATTGTCAAGGAGTTAGTTTTTACACCATTTTTATAAATAATGTGAGGTGTTAGTACGTAAAGGAAAAATGTTAGGCATCAGGGTCATGTCTTAATGACTTCCCAATTATTGATAGTAGCTAAAATGCATACATGTAATTTTCATTTTTAATGAGGGAGTGCTCTTACAATGGAATAAGACAATAATGGCATTATTAAAAGCTCTTCTAAATGATGAGTTATAAAGTGTAGTCATGTTTAGAAAATGTCTTTTGTTTTGCTTCGGAACCTCAGGATTTTTTTTCATTTGATGGTCAATAGAAAATTCATGCCGGTAAGGATCAAAAAGGTTTTTGATATGGTGTGGTTTTTGTTCACAGCGCCAAAGAGACAGTGCTGCTAAGGATGAGGAAAAGTTATATCAAATGTATGTATTTTATGCTCAAGAAGAGGAGACATTGAATATACATTAACATTTCCATACCATTGTACATTACTCAAACGATAAATTGCAAGCTACACATTTGTATAAAAATCAAATCAGTTGTAACTTGCAAGGAGTGGCCTAAGTCAGAAATAATGAAATTGTTGTATATAGTCTGTGCCATATAGTAGTTAGGTTATGAAGTAATTTTCCATTATCGAACAAAAGAATTTTTATGGCTAAACTGGCTGAAAGATGTGCAATCTAATCTTTATACAGAAAAATTATCCTATTGAGTATTTTGTATGAGTGAATTTTGCATGGAAGGTGAATGTTTGGTTTTACAAGTTTTGTATGACTAAGAAAATTGAAGTGAAACTTCTCGCCGCTCTTGTTTATTTTGAGTGAATAACTCGATGGCTGTGGCTGTAGGTAATCGAATTCTTTTCCGTTATTCACACAATGGCTGGTGCCTGTTTTTTTTCCTAAGTATATGTCACTTGCTTGTGATATTTTCACAATGTGGAAAACGAGCAAGTGACAAAAGACTGTCATCTGCAGCAGCTTCAAAGCTGCTTTTTGGTAATAAAACAGACTTTCATTACAAAAACAAAATAAAAAATTTATTTACAAAATATCTTCCAATCTTTTTTTAAATATGTACATTTGGCTCATTCCCATTTGAGAACAAGTTGTCAACCGCAGCCTCAACAGTTTAATGCTTCTAATTGCAATCACTTCGTGAACTAATACTGTGAACTAGTGATGTGTAGTTGGTCGACAGAGTCCAAACAATTTGCATGGAATTTGCAAAATGGAAATGCCTTTTTTTCTATGGCAGTGTCATATTAGTCTGGTGGAACATTTAATCAAGCACAACATCTTTGCCTCAGGAGGAAAATCCCTTCCTTTTGCCTCTCACTTGCGCCAACTCTTGGCTCACGCACGCTGATGAAAACTCTATCATTCTGTGACCTCCCGTTCCTTCTGTCTTGTCCAGCCTGCCATTTGAACCTCTGCAGTTTTTGCACCTGTCGTTGGTCCTGTGTCATCCTTCCTTGGCCTTCAAATAATGGAAAATGGAAATTTTAAATGCTTAAATAATGGAAACATATGCAAGCTGTCTTATTACATTTTGAAAATATAGAAAATTGCAGTTTTTCAAGGCCCTGATGGGCTATGTCACATCTCAATAGATTAACTAGTGCTCTTGATCCATTAAAATAATCACCTCTGGAAGTAATTCCATGGTCACTGCTCCAACTTCACAGTCATTCCTCAATCCTAAAATTGTTTCTTTTACATCTACATATATGTATTGAAATGAATTTTATGTTCATTATACCACATTATTTTGTTAATATTATTAAAATCTTACTTTATGCATGATAGATAAACCTGATCAGTTTTGGTGGCAATTTTCTGTTAATAGCTATGAGGATCCCAGTTTTAATCTCTGCATACATTCTGCAGATTGTCCACTTTTGAAACTTTGAGCATATATTGAGTAAACATCTTCGTACAAGTTTCTTCATTTTTCCTCTTAAAGTTACATCAGTAACTTTGAAGGCCGTACTGGAGTGTCAAGTATTCTTGTCCCATATTTCTTTTGACCCCTAGACTTTGGAATATATAGATAAATGTTTTGGCATGTGACTGCAGAGAATATGTTCATGTACATACATACAAGTACGTATGACCGCCACCTTCGTACCCTACCTAGACCCTCTCCAAATTTTATGCCCTGTCCTTTCCAAAAAAGTTTAAATGTTCACCCTTTCCTATTGTTCCTGAATAGGGAACCCCTTTGTTATTCATTATGGTTCATGACTCTTGGGTGAGTTTGAGAATATTGAGCATTCCGTCCACCGTGATTAGGGAAATTCTCTTCTGACTCACCCTTGTCATTTCCCTCAGTGTCTCAGAGTTTCGGTAGAATGCTGGTTTTAAATGAAAATATTTACGTACTGTTTGGTAACAAATTAATCAGAAATTATAAAGGAAAATAAATATGGAAATCATTTTTCAATATATTTCTGCATGAAATATTTTTACTATAATCTCTACTACCCCCCTTGGAGGGAACTGGGCTATGCGGTCAACAATGGTTGTCCCAGGTCCGCTATGTAATAAACCTTTGGGAAACTGAAGGGCAGAGTGCTCGAGAAGCACTTTTCTCCTACACAGAGCTGTCACGAAAGAATGAGGCTGCCACAGCTGAGGGGATATTGACCATGATCATGGTGTCATATGATAATTTTGTATCAGAATTGGCTGGAAAATATATTTAATTTGCAAATTTAAATTTTTATTACCATTTTATTTTTAATATTTTCTTTGAGGTTTTGATATTATTATGGTCAAGGTTTAAATGTAAAACATCCAAGAAAAACTGAAAATTAATTTTTATTTATGTCATTAAAAAGCGGTCAAAAAAAAGATTTAAATAATGTAGAGTAAAAACCATGGCAGATTGAATGTGAATGGGACTATCACTATTATCCTTGGACATTTCATTTATGATCATATTTTATATGATTAATTTTAATACGTACTATATAACCCATTCTTCAAGAATTTTAAATGAGCACCAATTAAGTAACCCAATTTAAAAGTTATGGAGATAATTTGAGGGATTACTTTATTGTAATAACTACGTATACTGCAACATCTTGAACTTCATTTATTCATCATTGACATATATGGAATTATTTCTATTTCTAAAGACTGTTCAATGCAGAGTAATATTAAATAAAAAATGCTCTGAATTAAGAGAGCCATTTGAAAGAAGTGTGGACATCTTGAGCCATTGTTAGAATAGAATGAATTTTTCTGCTAGTTGAACCATCTCTTGACACCTTTGCAGTACACCGATGGATTAGGTTATTTAGCTCACAGTCCAGTTTACCTAATTATGTTATCCCTTCTAAGTAAAAATTATTCACTCAGGAATTATTTAATCTAGATATTATAAATGTAAATATCATATAACCAGTAAATTTTTACTTATAATTCACTATTACTATTGTTAAAATTTTTGTTTTTGTTTTGTTCAGCTATTTATAATTATAATTCCATTGACAAATATCAGGATTTCTTTGTTTACAAATTTCTGCCAAGGCTGTAGTTAAGGTTGGATATATGGCAAATGTATTGCTTTTACCTAAAATCTGCCAAAGAAACTTTATATTACTTAGGGCTTGTAGTACACTATCAAATTCAGTATTTCGAATGAAAATATTTCTACCTTAATTTTCCCACATTTTTCAATGGAATATCTTATGGAAATTTTAGCCATAGGATATTTATACACCCCTTCCATATTTTTCACCTCTTGGGAGAATAGAGGAAAATTATATGGGTAAAAAATTTGGAAGCACAAGTGATATTTTGACATTATTTGAAAATTGTTTATGTTCATAATAAAAAAGATAGATTTAATAATTTCATAATGGACAAATATAATTGCAAAATAATTAAGAACTTATTTCTCAAATCATATAGTTGCATTGCATTGGTACTAAGAATTTATAACTTGTTACAAATATTAAATGATTACATATACACATTTCATAAGAAATATCTTATGTCTGACAAATTCTGCTGAAAGGAAATTTGTTCTGTGGTTAGATACTAGTAGGGCACATACTCCTCTAGATTATAATCAGAGAGTATGAGATAAAATAGGAAAGTAAGAAGGGTAACGGTCATTGCTGTCTGTTTCTGCTGCCAAGAAAATCATTAAACCCCATTGGCAGAATAAATTGCCCAGCCTATGTAAATACACTTGAAATTTATGGATTTAAGTAAAGTACACAATATTTCCTTTACACCCATCCCATATTTGCCAACATTAAAGGTGGAAAATTCCATGCTAGATTTAATGAATTTGAAAAAGGTATTTTTGTGCAGAATAATGCAATGGAATTTTTTGAAAGTATTGGAATGACATCTCGAAAGATATCTGTTTGTCAGATTTCATATAGAATCCTTCAGCATATAATTTATTTCCCTCCTTTTCATCTCTCTCAGTTTAATTATCTGCTTATAACTTTCCTCGTCAAATTTTCAGGTAACCCGTAAGGACATCAGTAGCTGACATCCAGTCACAAATGTTCACTTACATTTGACTTGTAGATTATCCTACATGACTTATGATATCAAGGGGATTCACAAAGATCACCTTGAAGGTAGTTATGCATTGAAACAGGTGACCATAAAAAAGCTGGGAGGGAGAAAGAGTAACTCTGTATAATTTAAAATGAAATTTATTTTTGTTGTTAAAGCTACTTGTTTGGAGAAATGACTTCATTAATTCATTTTAAATTATGATCAACCGATTATGTGCATAATGAGCATCAAAATGTCTTACTTTCCTCTGTAAAGGATGCTCTGGGAAGCCAGAGTGCACAACTTGGCAAAGTGTCTGGTAATTCTTGGATCCGTGGAGACATGCTTACCAAGTTGACTCACGTGACCACTATTTCTTGAAAGACTGTTGAGACCTACATTGGAAGACGCTGTCAGTGGTCTTCGACTCCTAATGGGATGACATCCAATGGGCACTTGCCACTGTTTAAGAGGGTTGCATTTTAGTATTCATTCATCTTTTAATTACATTTTGATGTTGAATGCAGTAATATTTCTTGTCACTCATTGTAGGTAACTCTAATACTAAGAAACTAGGAAGCAATGGTACAATTTAAGTCTTAAATCTTAAGGATTTTATTAAATAGAATTTTTTTCCACATTGGAGGAAGGAGAAATAACTTGGATTTTACACAATGAAGAATTTATTTTTCTCAAATATTCTAAATAATGCACGAATAAATTCTAAAAATGTGGTAATCTAGTTATTATTTTTTCCCTCTACAAATGGTTTTAACTATGAAAAACTTAATACATATATGAGAAAGATCTCTTTACTTTTCATTTATGTGTTAACAATCTATGGAGAGAGTGGTTTCATTTTTCTACCTCTTTTAACCCAGATATTGCTTTTAAGTTCTGAAATGTCTGTGAGTGCAACTCATTAAAAACATAAAAATTACTGAAGAGTGTACATTTATTGATGGTAACTGATAAGAACTAACATGGTCTTCGAACCACTTGCAAAAGTTGTCCATATATATATGCCTCCTGTCTTGTGAAGAGAAGATCCATGGCTTACATTGATTCTACTTCAGAATACACATATAATTCTTACTTACCATATTTTTGCTAATCTTAGCTTGGAAGATTCTTTGAATATTTTACTGACTTTCACTGACAGAAAAATAAAAAACTGATGATAATAGGTATATGTTGACATTTGGTGATAACCATTGAAAATTGGGAAGAAAATATGGAGATATTTGACAAGATCTCTATCACTCATTAAAATATCGCCTGTTATTTGAAGTTTTGATATTTGTCAGTTTGAATCAGAGGTTCGAACAACTTATTTGGCCCACTCAACCCTTTTCAGAAAGAAATTTACTGAGCATTTTCTTGTAAAGCTGCCCCAAATTGTCCCAGAGACTAGCACTGTCCACCCGAGTCATTACAGTCCCCCAATAATAATAATTTTACTGGCCCCACTGGTCTTAGTACAGACATCAGGCAAGTTGTCAATAAAGATAAATCAAAAGAGTACTGAAAATGAAAAATTAAAGACATAAATAAATGTTCATAATTAAATAACCATTAAAACAGACATGTAGAGCTCTAAATGCAGCATTAAGACAGTGATGATTTGTTATATTAATCTTGTATTTTTTGTTATTGGGTGAGGTATTCTGATATGAGTAGTAGATATGTTTTTGGTGGTAATTCTTCTTTTGGATTTTAAAGATGGTTGCTTTATTGATTTCAAGTGCTATAGTAATATATTATATATTTTTTTATTATGTAATATGGACTTTTATATGAGAAAGTTCATTTCTTCTGCAATGAATTCCTATATTTTATTTAGTAAAGTACCTACTCATGTTCCTGATTTTAAAGAATTCCAGTTGTCCTGATGCCTCTTTTTTCAATTTTAAAATATGAGTACTATGACTGGAACTAATCCAGAAGATTATTCCACATTTGATTTGGGAGAAGTAATAGGGTTAGTCCACTGATACTAGTAATATATTCATTGGTACTTCTTTACTCAAATTTCTTATGGGCGACTTAAGTACCCATCATTGAGGTACACCTTTTATGATAATTAGAGGCTGGTGTTTATGTGTGTTTACAGCTTCTAAGTCATTATAGCATTTTTAAATGAACGTAAACATAGTTTTCTGTATCTAATGAAGGACTTGATCCATTCAGAAGGAACCCCATCAATTCTTGCCTGATTTAGTTTTTTAATATAAGACCTGATGATTGACAGTGTTGAAGGCCTTGGAAAGATCATAAAATAGGCAATCTCTTTTATCAGTGAATAATTTACCATAGTAAATTGAAGGTGGGAATTATGGTTAATCTACCTTTAAGAAAACCATGTTGCGATGAAGAAATAATTTTGTACACTATGAGGTACAAAATAAATGGTCCAAGAGTGTATTATTTTTCATTTATCTTAGAGAGATGATGCTATGGCTCTAGACCTGTGGCCTGCTAGATATTAGTTAGTTATAGTTACTGTTATTATTTTAGTTAGTCTTAATTTAGGGAAATTGTCTTGTAGATCATAGATGAATTGATCATGTGAGCAGCAGAGCGATTATATAAGAAAACTTACAAGGAGGTGTCCAGATATCTCATTGAGACCTAAAGACACTGAGCTTTCAAATTAAGACATTAACTTCCTTTTCATCAGTTGGCAGAAGTAAGATTGAGTTATTTTTCTAACTTATGGATTTGACCTGGTTTGATGAAATTTGTGATTCTGGGGAGGTGATGAGGTGAGGATCTATGATTTATATTTTGAGTGGACATTGTGGCTTGGTGGCGGTTGTTATAACAGAAAATATTGAGGTTATTTCCAACTAATGATGGGTCAGATGATTTTCTGTCATTCATATGGAGAAGGACATTCTTGGTTGTATTTGATGACAATGAAATTTTAATTTCCTAAGATGATTTGGTGATATTGCTTAATTGAAAAAATTATTGGCTATCATAATATCTTTCTGCTTCATTGATTTTGTTCTTATGGTCTTTCATTTGAGGTTTGTTTTCAGTTGTTAACATTACACTGTCTTTTTTTTTATTTTCACATGACGAAACCTAAGTCGAGTGCCACATTTTTGATTTCAGGAGTTATTTACTAGGGTTTTGGGTTATTGAGTTTCTTAGTCCTTTTAATAGGGAAGTAGAAGATTTTTTCTTAGATGTAGAAGTTTTAGAAGTAGAAGTCATACAATCAAAGTTGTATGAGAACATATCCATAAAATTATTAAAATTATTCTCAGTATTAAAATTACTCTCTCATCAGGGAAGTATCATCCATCTTGGATATCACTAAATTAAACAGTGCTTTCAGGGATCTCCTTACATTTGTATTTGAAGATTGAAAATCAAATTCTGACAATCTAGTCAAGCTGGTTAGCCTGGTTGGTAGCAGTTTGCTGGCTAACCCAAAAGTCGTGGATTAAAAATTCCTCCAAGGGAATTGTGTTTGTTTTGTGTTTGTCCAAATGGGTTTTTTCTATGACTTGAAGACATATGAAATGACCATGTCCATTGAAGCACCCTATAAACAAAAAATACTACTACTCTGACAATCTTAAGTGGTAAAGGATAGTAATGACTGCACACACATTGCTAAGAAATGGAAGATCCAAACATGGCTTTTAGTTTTCAGGTTTTTCCATGTTTGGATATATATATCAATCATATATAAATATATATATAAATCATATATATATATAAATCAGAGGATTTCCCAATGTTGGAAAATCCTCTGATGATATTTTTCTTTTGTAATGTGTCTGTTTGTATTTATATGTATTTTTGTACTTTCTGACATACCTTGTAACATTGAAGGTGAATAAAGTATTATTATTATTATATAGATATATTTATACATATATTTTGGTAAAGTCTTGCTGTTTGATCAATTAAATTATATATTTGAATAAAATCAATACTTACTGGATAAACATGGATTATTTGTCCTTGTTTCAAATGTGGACAGATGAACACTTTATGTGGAGACTTGAAAGACTATAATAAAGATGGAAATGTTTTCAATTTATGAATACTTGCATTCGCTCAATTTCATGTGGCTATGCTCTATGGTAATTTTACAATCAAAAGAACATTCTATGATATTTCCTTACCATATGGTGGTTCCCAATGTCAGCTCCTGTAAAAAAAATGGAATATGAATTATACTATATGGAAGGAACTCTGTAACATAAAATAAATAATGTAAAAGTAGCAATTGCAAATAGAAATGAGTTGAAAAATGCAAGGTGGTAGAGAAGAGGCAGGTAATCTAAGCGTAACTATATAACTATTTCATATTTTTACAGGATTGAACTATAGAGTGGCAACAGTACCAAGGACTGAATACTTGGAAATGCTTTGTTTCACAAGGGTGAAAAGCATAAAATTAATGGAGCAAACCACCAACAGAGGGATGTACAAATAATACTTTGAGGAACAAAGAAACCAATCAAAATGCTGCTAAGAAAAAAGTAAACAGTCATTAAATTCATATTTGAAGATGGGAGCTGGTGAAGTTTTTTTATTATAAAAAAATAAATAGAAAGGGACTCAGATTATGAATGGAAAAAAGGTAAGGAAGATCTAGCTGAGGCAAAAACCTGGTATTTTGCCTGTGATGTTGATGTATTGTCATAATATCGAAATTGATGAATATCTAACTGTTGTAAATCCTAGTGTTACAATAGGTATACATATTAATATTACTAGTAACATACATAAATTACAATTAATGTGAAATATCATATGGTGTAACATCACATAAAATAATTACATTCCAAATATCAATACAGATGTTCTGTATAAGCATCTTATGATTTTTAGTAACTTTCAAAAATGCACATTAAGAAAAAGTCATTATTTTAAAAATATACCACTGCCTGTTTATGCTTGGGAAATGGGTATAATAGTTAATTGGGGCTATTGGAATGGTTGACTGCATAAACGACCAGGAATTTAAGAAGGATCATGTCCATTATGTGTGCTTATGGCTACCAGTAATTTTCAAACTTTTGACATTATACTTAGTTGATGAAGGAATGTTAGAGAAATTAAATTGTCCCATGTTCCTTTCATTTGATTACTGGAATACATATTTGCTGAATTTGCATTGATTTGCATACATTTTTGGATAACATGTAATGAAGTAAATGCATTCAGTAGTTTGGATGCCTAAGTAACAATATTGAAGTGTACATTGAAAAGGAGGTCTATAGGCTGTACGTAATAGAATAAATATTGAATCTGTGCCATCATCAGCAGGAATCCATGACATATGAACAGTTTCACCAATGAATCACATGAATTATATGAAAATCTTAAATCATCATGAGAATTATGGTATAAATGGGGAATTTTCATCTTATAGGCACTCTGATGGAAATGAGGGGCTCTTATCATTCATATTATTCCCTGAAGATAATCAAAGGAAAATTATTACTATGCACATACAATATATGTGAAATCAGAGGTTTTTGATTAAGGATTAAGGTTTTCTCATTCTGATGCTGATCCATCAATTGCATTTATTGATTATCTACATTTCATCACAAGTTGACATCAACCTGGGAGAATTACTTGACAGAATTTGACCCAATCCAAATTCTTGACTTACCTTTCACATGGACCACAAAATGACAGTGAGCTCTATTCCCATTCTCATCTGTAGCAGCATAGGTTACACGGTGGATTCCAATGGACATAAATTCTCCTGGATGCTGTAAAACAAGCAATGAGTGCAATTTTGCGATGCCATTACATTGAAGGTCTTAATAAATGGTATATGCCATATACCATCTCCTGTTCACAAATACCTCATTTATGCCCTGTGAGAATTGCCTATCAGCCATTTATTTTTTTAAATAATTGGTTTGGTTTATTTCTAAAGAACATAAAATTGAAAATAGAAGGATCAAGAAAATTTCATAATGAATTTCATTACTTTTAAAACTTTAAACCCCTCTTTGTTTACTGCATCAATTAGAGATATGTATGTCACGATATACTTTTAAATTTTCCTCAAATAATTTTGCAGTTAATTTGGCCTTGATGTACTGTTATATCACTTTTTGTAAGTATCATTTTTAAATGTTAATCAAGCTAATAAATTTTTACAAAATTTAAGATTTTACCTTAGACTGTTGTACACTCTTTACTTGAATGTTGTCCTTAAAAATTGGCTCCTCCCAGAATATAGCTTTTGATGTCTCACCAGGTTCCAGCTGAATTTCAAACGACCGGGGACAATTTGAGACAGTTGGTGCTTCTGTGTCTAAGTTGAAGGAAAAATTGAGAGCATTTAAGTGTGAATTTTCATTTTGTGGGCCAGGAAGACTGCAGACTATGAGTTACAGCAATATTTGGGTAAGTGGAAAGTAAATAATCTGCCACTCTACATAAATACCTATATGTGATACATTTTAGTGAATCCTGGAAAGGTGATTGCTGCTGATAACTCCTTTCATAATAAAACAAGGTGTCTACGAGTAGCCTATTGACTGCTTATTATCAGTAAGCATTGTGTATATGTAGCAAAGTCTCTAATTTATTATTTGCAAATGTCCCATTATCTGTCTGGTGTTAATGAACATACCAGCATAAAAGAGTCAATTTCCTAATTCCTTTTTACAAAACTGTATAAAAAATAAATATTGGTAATATTCCTAGTACTAGGACTCAGGCAAATAGTTGCCAGTGGGTGCAGCAGTTTTAAAGAGTAACTTTTTTCACACAGTATCTGTTCATTTTCCATCTTGTTATTAGTAGTGTGGTGTCGGGGATCGCACACTCAAAAGAAAACTCATGTTGCTTTTAACATGGCGGTCCATTTTCTATTCTATAAACAACCAACAGTCCACGTTGGTTGGCAAGAGGCTTCTTGTTATTTATTCCCATGCTTTTCACCCTTATACATTTTAAATTAATTACAAAACAATCATCAATTTGCAAAGGCAGAAAGATCTACCAAAACAATTAACATTCAAAATGCACAGATAGTTTATCATCAAGTTACAAAACTATAGCAAGATGTTCCATCACAGTAGAAAACATGGACTCACTCAAGTTAGTAATTAATGGAGTCTATAATTTTTACTCAAAATAGATTGAAAATTGACTAATAAGTTATTTTATAAAATGTTCTGTTGCATTATCAACTGAAATAAATTGTTTGAATAAAATGCCCAACACTTCCATGGGTACAATCAGTAATGGTTGTATTGTTAAATGCATTGAAACCTTGGCTCCATTTTAATAACCAACATTGATTTCATTAAATCTTAATATGAATTCTTTTTGATATCTCCATGAAATAGTTAAAGCTATAAAAGCCACTTCAAGTTCAGTGACAAACTTGAAATTTATTTTAACAAACTCAATTTCCTATTCGTTTTTGTAGATCTTAATTAGTTAGGTAATGTCTATAAAACAAAACCAAACTTTGGTATAGCATATTTTGAACCTCCTCCATGTGAAAATCAGAGTTGAATTTGCTTTAGTATTATTTTCAGGATTATACTGGCCATACTGCATGAAAATGCAATAACGTTTGTTTACCTAAAATTTCAATGAATAGTCTGCACATGGCTGTCACATTACTCATTGGGCTGCGGGCATAAAAGGTCACAATAGTGGTTCCTGGGCGCAGTTCAGCTTCAAGATGTTTTCCCCATGGTGGCACTGAATCAATGTACCTGAAATGTTATTTAATGTTACCATTATTTAATTGCTATGTAATCCAAATGACCTTCTGCATTATTGTTCAGTTAGTTTTTTCCATAAAAAAATATACATTTCAACTAGACAGTACCTCCCTTTGGTTTTGAATACTTTTTTTAATGGATAGGGTGAAATATATTCTTTAGGAGTGGAAGTAATTGTGCATTATACATTTTGTAAATTGACTTTGAAATTGACTGAAAAATAGCTAAAGAAAATAATTTTGTACATTTCATTGATCAATAAATATTTTCTCAAACTACAGAAATCAAGTCATTAATAATGGAATATATTTGAGACCATTTCTTCTCTTGGGCTATCTTCATGTCATAGAACATTAATGAAAAAATCCATCCATCAGGAGGAGGCATGTAAGGACAGTCGATTCAACTCTGATATGGTTATTTTATCGCAAATGTCCATTTGTTTCAATGTTCAACTCAGCTAGCTGTATGTACATAATAAGTGTTTAAGGTTACATTTTGTCATACTCAGACAGAGAATAAGATGTAATTACACAGTTACTTTATACAGTGAGCAACAATCTTTGATATTATTTTTCAGTTATGTTTCTTGTGGTAAATCTGTTTCTGTGTTAGTTTGATACATGGTGCTTCCTTTAAAAATATAAAACTTTTGAATTTTTAGAGTACTATTTTAGCATATGAATGTTCATAAAATTTGTAGTTTTTGCTGTAATAAATGCAAACTATGGGACCCACCTTGACCATTCCATGTTTGACTTTGGCTGAGGTATTCTGACATGCATAGTGTGTTGCTGGTCAGGAAGATTCAGTTTCATATTTGGAGGACATTGGATAAATGGGCGTAGAGTATCTGAAATGATAAAAAGTAAAGCATAGAGGAAGGAGCTTCAGTAGACATAATATTGACATAAATAAAGTGTGGATATTTTCTCTCTCATATGTAAATGATAATGGTCTTCATCCACAGATAATTTTTCCCTATCCTTCAAATAGGAAACAGTCTCAGGTCTCTTTGTGGAAATCCTTCATAGTCAAGGAACTAGGGAAATCAAAAACTTGGCAATTTCAACGTTTATTTTGTTTCCCATTCACATGTATTTTGTTTTTTCAAGTTTTTAATTTTTCCTATTTTCCAATCATTGAAATAAGTACATATTTGATTACAAAATTTAGCATTAAAATAGTAGTTTAAATTTTAAATTGTCTCAGGACTGTGGGGCATCTTGGATATTCATAAATATGCAGCAATTATTTGAACTCCTCACCTCTTACACAGCGTGGGGTTATGGCTGGTGACCAGTTGGGTGTGGAGCTGTTACTTGCAGAGCTACACGTGAGAACAGGTTCCTCTGATGTCACATGATATCCTTGCCTACAAATGACCATACATCTTTGACCTTGGAAGCTCTTCCCAGATGTGCATGTGTCGGGTACTATGCGACCATGCAAAGGTGCCTTCAAACGGGGGCAGGCCATAGCTAGAGAATTGGAAACAGTTGACAAAAAAAGGTAAGATGACTTTGAATTTCAAATGCTATCTATGTTCTTATATATTTTTGTCAAAGAATCATTTTGCTTAATAGTTCAGTTGTTGGTAAATAGTAAAATAGTATGCTGAATTAATATATCATTGTTATAACAAATATCATACCGCAGGAGTGTCACATTTAGTGCCACCAATCATAGTCTTTATTTAATTACTGGCTAATTGTATATGTTAACACTATGTGCTTTTAAAATCGTTTTGAAATACTTAACAAAAGAATCATCAGATTAACAGTTCACACAGAACTCACAGTTCAATTTTGATGGCAAAATTTATTTTAATAATCTACAGATTCTGGGCATGACAACAAAATATGATAGTTTTGGACCGCAATTAGCATGTGGCAGATCAACTTCTGTGATCTGCCACATGTTTAATTTATAATCACTGCAGCCAGTGCTTATTTGAAGGTTAAATTATTTGATTTGATGAAGAGATTATCATTATTGATTAAGAAGGATACATGCTCAATACAGAGCAGTGAATGTTTAATTGTGCTCCAAATAGTCAGTTATTGCAGTTCAGCATGGCTTTGGTCTACAGCTCAAAGGGTGTAGTGGGAAAGCATTAATACTTGGGTATTGTAAATATGCATTGAAATTACACAACAGATAGCTGAAAAGCAAAGAAAAAGGTTCTTAGCAGCATACGTAAAAGCATGATAGCAAAACCATCTCATTCTGGTAATTTAAAGTAGAAATTCCTGGTAATGAAGTTAGCCTACATTTGACTATAGTAGTGATATGTTGCATTAATTATATAAGAAAACATTATCTAGAAACCTATCTCTACCAATTATTCCTTCTCCTTTGATTTAAAATGGTAATTTCTTTTAAAGACTGTCTGGAATTCACAATGCACTCAATATATAAATGTGAATGCCCCAATCTACATGCCGACCGGGTTAGCCTGGTGGGTAGCATGCTCACCGGCTAACACAAAGGTCACAGGTTCGAATCCCACCCAGGGCATGGATGTTGTGTTTCTCCAGATGGGTTTTTCTATATATTGAAGAGGTGTGAAATGACCATAGGCGTCGAAGCACTATATAAACAAAAATACCACTACCCAATCTACATTGCATTTACAGGCATAGCAGCAGTATGCTATTTGTGATGATTTTACAACCGATATTTTATTATCAAAATCTAGGAACGAATGTAGAACTGAATGTAGCTAAGTCTAAATGATATTTAAATATGTTATTTTAATCATTGTTTTTTAAATCAATAAAACTATGATTTAGTGTCATAAACTTTGCTCCTATATACATAGTATTGTGATAAAAGGCTCTTAAAGAAAAAACATGAGTGGTCTGGAACTTACTTTATCTCCTTCTCAAAACCAATGACTGTAACCTGAAGTTTATAAATTAGAAAAATCACTTTAGTTTATAGATATAGAATGAAATTTTCTTGCCTAGTTTAAAACCATAAGGATTTATCTATCATACTATTAGTAACTACTGATAATGTTTTATACTGAAATCAAACCTAATTAATTAACAAAATTATTGTTAATTATCCTTTCCCAGGCATTCATATTAAAAATATTTATTATCATGTACATATAGATTTAAGCTACTTCTACTGTATAAAGTTTACTAAAATGAAATTCACATTCATATTTATTTTGAATGCAAGACATTCTAACTTAGACTGTAAGTATGTAAAAATAATTCACAATACATGCTTGAGGAATTATACATATATAGTTGTTTTTCTCAGTAACAATATTATAAAAGTTTTATATTAGTTGGATTTTGTTAAAATGTCTATAAATGGAGGTTATGGATACATTGAGGCATAAGATATCAGTTAAATACCATTGTTAGTTTAAATGAAATTTGGCAGTGAGAATTACTTTCCATTATCAAATTTTGTTTGAGGACAAAGAAAGAATTCAAGCAGTTAGACAAAGAAACCATTGAAATTGAATATGTGTACTCACGAATGCATGTACTGTTTCCGTTCGGTGAGAGGCCAGTGGATGTCTCACTTGTCCAAGACCCTTCTGAGGTACATAGCATCACCATCGGGGGTGCCACAGATTTGAATCCGAGACGACATCTCACATCACATCTCGTGCCAATGCTATGATGAGTTCCTTCCGTTCCTGGTGAAACCTCGGGGGAGCAGTGCAGCTCACCCCATGTGGGTGGAGCCATTGCAGGACATCCTTCAACCACACAGTGGCCACCTTTTGGTCGTGTTCCTTTTGGGCATTCCCTGACCTCCAAACACATCTTACCCTGGAGTCTGTATCCAGATGGGCAACTGCACCGATAGCTGCCTATGGTATTGACACATGCATGGGAACACGGTTTCTCTTCCACGCACTCATTGATGTCCCTACATTCTCTGCCATGCAGTCTGTGACCTCTTGGGCACAGGCACTCATAACTCCCAGGGGTATTCCTGCAGTGATATCCACATGGATTGTACTCGCCACATTCATCAATATCCTGACAAAGCTTTCCAATCTGATGGTATCCAGAGGGGCATTCACATCTGTAGCTACCTGGGGTATTGAAGCACCCATGAGAACAGGGGTTATCTTCTTTACACTCGTCGATATCATAGCACGTGTTTCCTCTGACTGCGTAACCGGGAGGACAAGTACAGTGGTACCCTCCTCGGGTGTTGACGCAACCATGGGAACAAGGTGAGTCCCTGGTGCATTCATCAATGTCGATGCACTCCGTTCCATTCAGAGTGAAACCTATCGGGCAAGTGCACTGATAACTTCCAGGAGTATTGAGACACCCGTGAGAACATTGATTTTGTATTTTGCATTCGTCCATGTCTAGGCAGTCGTCTAATTCCACCTGGTAACCGGCAGGACAAATGCATCTGTAGCTACCAGGGGTGTTGACGCAGCTGTGGGTGCACGGATTTTTCTCGTCGCATTCGTCGACGTCCACACACCTCCATCCGTCGAGGAGCCTGTAGCCTCTCTCACATTCGCATCTGTAACTCCCCGCCGTGTTGACGCAGCGTTGTGGACACGGGTTCCGGCGAAGCGAACATTCGTCCACGTCTGAGCACACACTTCCCCCTCCGGAAGTCGCGTTGACGGCGAAACCCTCGGGACAGACGCACGCGTAACTCCCGTGGGTGTTGACGCAGCCGTGAGAACATCCCCCGTTGTCCCTCTCTCGGCACTCGTCCACGTCCTCGCAGAAGCGCGAGTGCAGGTGCCTGCCACGGTGATGGTTTTGCAGCAGCCTGGGGTACTTGTCCCTGCCGTGGGTCCGCCTCCGGGACGGTCGGAATCCCTCGCGGCAGTCGCACCGGAAGCTCCCGACGGTGTTGACGCAGATGTGGTAGCAGCCCCCGTTGTCCCTCCCTCGGCACTCGTCCACGTCGGCGCACGTCCTGCCGTCCCGACCCAGGCTGTACCCCGTGGGACAGTCGCACCGGTAGCCGCCGGGCGTGTTGATACACGGGCCCGAACACCCCCCGTTGCCCACGGCGCATTCGTCTACGTCCGCGCACTGCCCCCCTCCCTCGTCGACGACGAACCCCTCTCTGCACGTGCACGTGTGCCCCCCGTCCGTGTTGGTGCACCGGTGCGAGCACCCCCCGTTGTCCACGAGGCACTCGTCCACGTCCGCGCACGACCTCCCGTCCCCCGCCGGCCTATACCCGCTTCGACACGTGCACGTGAAGGAGCCGTGAGTGTTGAGGCATCCGTGCTCGCAGGTGTTCCCTCCCCCATCGCCGCACTCGTCCACGTCATGGCACGCCCCCGTGTCGTCCCGGCCCGGCCCGAAGCCCTCCGGGCACTCGCACCGGAAGCTCCCCGGCGTGTTTACACACGCGTGTGAGCAGTTGGCCCCGCCCGGGACGACGCACTCGTCCACGTCCTCGCACGTACTGTCGTCGGCCGCCAGTCGGAAACCCCGCGGGCATTCGCATCGCACGCCCGTGCCGTCCGGCATGTTGCGACACTCGTGGGAGCACCCGCCGTTGTCAGGGGAGTCCCCGCAGGGGTCGGATTCGAGGCACGTCCTCCCGTCCTCGGCCAGGCGGTGTCCCCGCGGACAGGCGCACTCCCTATGGCCCTCGTAGTTGGCGCACAGGTGGGAGCACCCTCCGTTGTCCTCCATGCACTCATCCACGTCTTCGCACGTCCTCTGGTCGGCCGAGAGGACGTACCCGCCGGGACATTCGCACCGGAAGTGGCCGAGGAGATTGACGCACCCGTGGGAACACGGTCCGTTGAGCGATGCTTCCCGGCGCTCCTCCTCGTCGTAGTCCCAGGACCGATCGGATCTGTCCAAGTAGTCGCCGGGGTCACACTCGTTTACGTCCTCGCAGGTCCTCCCGTCTTCTTTCAACTCGTATCCCTCGGGACACTTGCAGACGTAACTGCCGGGGGTGTTCTCGCAGCTGTGGCTGCAGTCTCCGGAGGCCGCCAGGACGGCCCCAGTCCGCTCCACAAAATTGGTCTCCCGACACTCGTCCACGTCCCGGCAAGTCCTATTGTCCTCCATCAAGGCATACCCCTCGGGGCAACCGCAGGAATATCCGCCTTCGGAGTTCAGACACTCGTGCGAGCAAAGGTGATCCTCCTTGCATTCGTCCACGTCCCCGCAGCTCCTTCCGTCCCTCGCCAGTTTGTACCCGTCGCGACAGAGACACCGGTATCCACCGGGCGTGTTGGCACACTCGTGATCGCACGGATTGTCCACGGAGCATTCGTCAACGTCCTCGCACGTCGCTCCGTCGTCGCGAAGCTCGAAGCCTTCCCGACAGACGCAGCGGTAACTGCCGTACGTGTTGACGCACGAGTGGGAGCATTCCGGTCGTGCGATCTGGCACTCGTCGACGTCCTCGCAGTTGGTCACGTCCTCCGCCAGCTCGAGTCCCTCGGGGCAGTCGCACTCGTAGCTCCCGGGGACGTTGATGCAGATGTGGGAGCAGTTGGCCCTCTCGCCGCACTCGTCCACGTCCTCGCAGTCCCCCGTCCGCGGGACGAGAGCGTATCCCTCGGGGCAGACGCACCTGTAGCCGCCCATCTCGTTGATGCATTCGTGGGAGCAGACGCTGTCGTTCGTCCCTTGACTTTCGGAGCACTCGTCAATGTCTCGGCACGTGTTAGTCTCCGCATCGAGGAGGTACCCGGCCGGGCAGGTGCATTGGTAGCTCCCGGGGGTGTTGACGCAGGTTCCGGGACAGTCGATTTTCCCCTCATCGCACTCGTCTATGTCTGAAAGATTTACGGAGAAAATATGTGATTCATGGCATCTTCCGTAGTTTTCGTGAGATTCGGCTTCACAAAAGAATCAAATAAACGACGGAGATGAAACGACACGTACTCATTCAATTACATGTAGCAGTTTTCTTATCCCATATTTTTATGAGTAGCCTGTTATTCATATCCAAAGTATTGTTAATATGACAATCAATTGATGAACATTTTGGGTTTCAAACGCTCTAGTACAAAGTTGTAAGGCCTCCAATTTTTTTTTCTCCGGACTGGAAACAGATAGAAACATTCGGTTTGTTTTACAAATAAGCGGGCACTCTTTGTCAATGCGTGACAGAGATGGCAGCACTGTATGACAGACAGTACCTCTATTGGCATCCGCGAGAATGAGAACAGTTTTCGATACTTAAAATGGCGACGTTTTCGTTTCCGATTGAAATTCATCGCCAGTTGTAGGAGACGTGGTGATGGAGTCATGGATGTGTCAAAAGTGCATCCAAGATGAAAGTGCACTGGCGATGAATTTCAATCGTTGTCACACCACGAATGATTACACCCTGGTCATGTAATGAAAACGTCGCAATTTTAAGTATCGAAAACAGTTATAATTCTCGCGGCTGCCGCTAGAGGTTCTATCTGTGCTGCCATCTCTTGTCACGCATTGACAAAGAGTGCCAGCTCATTTGAAAACAAACCGCATGTTTCTACGTTTCCGGTCCGGAGAAAAAAAATTGGAGGCCTTACAACTTTAATTCACCTCGTACAGAGGTACCTCGAGATACGAGTTTAATTCGTCCCTCGACCAATCCCATAAGTCAAGATTCTCGCATCTGAAATCAATTTTCCCCCTTGAAATTAATTGAAATGTGATTAATTTGAACCAGCGCCCTCAAAAAATATTCCAATTTTTATGTTTCATGTTTTCAAAATAAGGAAATTATATTAATAATTAACAAATATTGTGTACTAACAAAATAACACCCAATAAAAGATAATTTAAATAAATAAAGAGATATTGGCAAGTAGGTAACTTGTGCGATCGTAATACGTTGCCAAGTCCTACGTCTAGTTCATGTTTGTCTATTATTTCACTCTTTAATGCCACGGATATTACCTTTTTCCTTTTTTCACTAATGTTCTTTATACTAATTTTCTTAGGGCTCACGGTTATATGAAAGTAAAATAGCTAAATAATTGTATGTAGCAAAAAACTCAAAATTAAAAGAACGGTACATAAATGCTACTGCAGCGAGGTAAATACGTGAATCGAACGCGCAAGACTCACGTATTTCGCTACGCCAACTGGCTGTGACGTCACCGAGGCTTGCATGTGTCTCAAATTTTGACTCTTAACTCAGGACCGTAGTGACGGCTCGTATATAAAGAAACTCATATGTCGGGGCACTTATGTCTCAAGGTACCAGGAAACACAAGGACATTTATTAAAACTAGAACTATCATGTTATTGAAGTATTTGGGGACTTTGTGTGTGATGCATATGTGGAAATTTGTTAGTAAAAATTCAAATTCTCTATGCAAGGTTTGAGAAAACACACTACAATTCCACATAAAAATATATATTTATTCGTTCACGTCCAAGTTTCGCCGTAATACAGCATCTTCACCTGAAGATGCCGTATTACGGTGAAACATGGTCTTGAACGAATAAATATATATTTTTATGTGGAATTGTAGTGTGTTTTCTCAAACCTTTCATAATGAAAGAATTCCACCAAATAACGCCTAAAAGCATATCTTATATTCAAATTCGCCTTTATGTCAGTATTTTTTTGGGGCAGGCAGCACAAATGCAACATCCCGGTGCAGTCATCACTAGTGAAATAACACTCTCAACTCGATAATTGATACTTTTGTTTTTTTGTTAATAGTTTGAGATGTAAAATACCTGGTATTATATCGTCACCGATATCCTGTGGGTTATGCTACCCATTAAAACACAACGGGAAGAAACGATATTTGCTTAGGATAAGCACGAAATATGGAATTTACCTGAATATCTGGGATAGTTCTAAAAATACGAAATGTTCCAATTTTAAATGTAAAAGTTTTCCGCGGCTGATTGGGATGCCGTTCGCCGAGTTACTCAAAACACGTGGCTATGCATGTACTTCTTACAGTATGAACTAGCGAGTGAATGTCGCTGGTTATTCACAGAAAGTTCTTTCGTAGCGACAAGATAAATCTTGAATTGCGGCGGAAAGACAAGTTTTCTGCTTGGTCGGCCGATACATGCGTCCGTTTTTCAAAAGGAAACAATATCATAAACATGTTCGGAAGCTTGCGCATTGCCTCAATTCAAGAGTGGGCACTTTTAGATGTTGTCGATAGCCATTAATTCATTTAATGGATATATATATATATATATAAATGTGGAATTTTCCAAAAAATAACCTTTATTACTACCCGGGTCTCGACGTTACTATATCATCATCACTAGGCCTTCGAAACCCGGGTAGTAATAGAGATTAGCTTGTGGAAAATTGCACATTTCTATATTCATTCTGATAAAATTCCACCATATCACGCCTGATATTTCACTGTATGTGATGAATTCATCTCCGGCGTCCGGGCACCGCTCTCACACTCACGAGGGGTCGCTCGGAGCACAGGGGGAGGAGGGAAGGGGAGGGGACTTACCCTCGCACACTTCGATGGCATATCCGTCCTCCACGTCCGTCCTGTTGACTTTGCGGTATCCGTCGCGACAGGAGAGAGGGAGTCGCAAGGGATTCGGCTCCTCCCGGTGCTCCCCCTCGCCTTCGATCTCGTTCGATTCCTCCCCAGTGTCCTCCTCTCCTGCGGTCCCGGCGTCCTCCCCCTCTACGACGTCCTCCGTCCCCACCCCCTCGTCGGGCGTCTCCGCTCCCGACGGGCGACTCCCACCCCCGTCCACCGCATCCGCCCCATCCGTCGGGATCTCGTTCGTCTCCTCCTCCCTTCCCTGCCCTCCTCCCTCCGCCGCCGCGGCGGTCTTCTCCCCACCAGTGTCGTCTTCGCGTCTCTCTTCTCCCTCCTCCTCATTCCCGTCTTCTTCCTCTTCTTCGTCCTCTCCTCCTCCGTACTCGTCTTCTCCCGTTTCGTCGTCTTCCTCTTCCACCCCTCCTCCCCCAGTCCCCTCGCCGCCGTCCCCCTCCCCTCCGTCTTCCCCTTCGGCCCCCGGACCATTCCCGTCCCCGCCCGTGTCTTTCGGGGTGGGTTCGGTGTCGCGAGCCGCTCCCTCGCCTCCTCCTCTCGC
>WURS02044291.1:0-11156 GCA_011762765.2 Rhinocypha anisoptera | reverse complement strand
TTGTGGAAGAACCCTGGAATTTAATTCTGCAGTTAAAAGGCTAAGTACTGCTCAATGAACAGCTAACACATTAACACCATACATAAATTAATTTTGCCAACTCTTTCTATAGTTGAAATGTGATGTCATTTTCAAGATTTCCAAAGTTTCCAAAGATATGTCTCATAATCATAACACATTTGAGCAACTTACTGTATGTTTTTTATCCTTCCAAGAAAGTTGAAGTTCTTAGCATTCAAATGCTTAGCACGATTTAGAAGGTATGGAAGATCAAAGTTGTTTATGTTGTAGCCAGTGAAAATGTCTGGGTCAACCTCGCGAACAAAGTCAGCCCATTTCTGGAAGTAAAACAATGCTAATGTAATTACATGATCTTTGAGATATTAAATCACTTTTATGAAATTGCTATATGTGCCTTAAGAAAATTATAATTATTGGCTAAACCATTGAAAAAATGTTTTACTGTGACTGAAAAGATTATTAAACTACTTAAACTGACTACCCATAATGCTTTATAGTAATAACCTTTCACAAAATATTTGTTGTACATAAACACAGTATAAGTAACTCTAGAGCATTATCTTTTATATACAGACTAAATTATTAGAATGAAAGAGGAAAGCACTAATTATGTAGTAAATTTCACCAAAATCAAACAATAATGCACAATAAATATTTTTTTTTTAATAGCATGGAGTAAAAGATGGTCCAGAAAATGAAACACGAGAACTGTTGGATATCCTCATGGTACATACATACTTGAGTTGTGTGATGATTATGCATCTGCTTAATTGATATGTGAGGAGGAACATGTTCCATGGCATCTAACTTCCCTATTCTTGAAGTGTAAGTATTCCAAAAAAGGCATCGACAAACATGGTTCAGTATGTACAATGGAAGTCTCACACACAAGAGATGCCTTTTCACATTTTTCCAGAGCCACAAATGCTGACACACAATTTGGGAATGACACAATTATTGAACCAAATGCCCCAAAGATTGTCCTCAAATCATGTATGTTGTGGAGAGGGGGAATATACTACATGGAAGACAATCTCAGAGAGGTAAGGTATATGGTCCAACTAAATCTTAGCATGGAATATCTTGCACTTTCATCAGGCTCTGACAGTTTTCACATGGGTTTATTGATGACCATTTTCCACTCTCTGATTCATGACAGAATAACTTACAAACTTCCTTACTCATTTTCCATTCCTTTTGTCAAACAAAGACATTTAAATGAAGCATACACCACAAGCACATTATATGTATCTTGACCCATAAGCATAAGTTATCGTTTAGCAAATACCATGATTTATTAAGTATCTGGTTCTTTCACATCATATGGTATCAGTAAATTCTTCAAAGGGCTTCCTACCTGTCCCTTAAAAACCCGGTTAAAATATCTATTCCATGTTCTTCATAGAAACTGGAGGAGTGGAGATGGTCTCTTCTATAAGGGCATAAAACTGTACAAACTTCTACCATATGTACTGAGAAACACTTCTCCATTACAAAATTTAAGTAATTTAAAATTTTCTTGAAAACAAAATATTATATTCTGTGGAAAATTTATCAATTATTGTAAATATCATGACTCATGTTTGTAATTATAATCAATTTGATATCTTTACATATCTTTATATATATCTGAAATGAAAAAGTTTATAACAGCATATTTTATGTATTGTTCTATGGGTGAATAAAATTAATATTAATTGATCATGCATAGCATTGAAATAAATATAACAAAAATGTATCAAATATTGGGAAAGCTTGATGAGCTTTTGTTGTCTGGATGTAGTTCAGCAATTACTAAAGTGTTTGCTCCAAAGCATTCATTTCTGGATCAGTGAAGTTTTTATTTTGGTCATCAAAGGAATACACATTATCAAAAAACACTGACTTAGGAATCACCTATAGTTCTTCTTGTCCCATTACACTAATGAGGTTCAGAATACGGCCGAGTCAAGTTTGGGTATAGACTGTGTACATTTGAAAGTGATGTTTAGCATGAGCAACACATTTAACTGATACATACCTCCAGCATTTCCCTCTCCTCCTTGTAGCTGAGAACTTGGGACCCAACAATTGGAGCACATGTATTAAGTGTAAAAACATTCCGAATGAAGGCATCTGTTTGCCCTTGCCTAATCACCATGTTTGCTATTTGAATGACTGGGTCCTGGTTTGGCTCAGGGAATATGCCTGAAAGTTGTAAGTAGAAGGGTTATTACCTATTTGCTACACAAAGGTATTCATAAGTACTATTAGCATTGACATAAAAAGGACATTTTTATGGAAATTACCAATCAACTGAACTGTATCGTATTTATAAACAGTTCAAATGAATCTCATAAAAGTTTCATTGTCTCTTCAATGTTATGATTTATATATTTGACATGTTTATTTATATTTGACTATATTTGTGTATGCATGAATTTGAACCAAATCTCCTGGACAAACGAAAGAATTATTATCACTTATATTGATGAATCCTATTCCTGCAATTGAAATTGTATGGTCTCTTCTAGGCTAAAAAATTACAGCATCCTTGCCAGAAAGCTTTGGCTACATTCATGAATCTACACCAGATGCGGACTCAGTAGGTGGTTGAGATAAAACACATATAAAGCAACTTTTTCAATGAATTAGCAGGCAAATGGTTATCAAATGTATGGACAGGTAAATCCGGCAGTCACAACTTGAAAGACCTTGTGTAATCTTTAACACTAAACTTCTCTTTTGTGAACATATTAAAAGCATTTCTTCTAAAGCCATGTCACTGGTTGGCTTTTTTCCATTATGGAGAAGTGTCTAATTTGCAAGCTCTCCTAACTTTTTTCTTTGCCTATGTTTCCCCTATACTTGATTACTGTTTCCAAATTTGGGCCTCTGCTCCTCCCACTTCTCTCAAACTTCTTGATCGCCCATTGAATTTCTTTCTCTCTGTCATTCGCCACTGCCATTTACACTTCCCTAACTTCTCCCTATATTATATTAGGTCTTCTCTTGGCATTCCCTCCCTTACTGCTTGCCGTGCCTTAAATGATTTAAAATTCTTCATAAAAGCAGTCAATGGTTCCTATAGGCCATCTGAACATCTTTCCCTATTTCCTCTTCGAGCTCCTTCGCTCACTACGAGGCTGAATAACCTCTTTCACTGTATCTCTCCTTGCCTCTCAATCACAAAAAGCTCATTAATTTTCTGACTTTCATAAACCTGCAATACACTGATGAAATGCCTCCCTGACTTTGACCCATTCCTAACACCACCTTCCTTCCATTCCTGCCTTCCTATTCTTTCTCCACCCTAATTTTCCTTGTGATTGCAGATATATTTTGTATATTTGTCATCTGTAAACTGTATGTGGTGCTGTTACTTGTTATCCTTTAAGTTTTTTAGTGTTACTATTTTTTTTTCCTTTGTTAGATGTTCAATATAATTGGCATTATGCTCTTTGAAATAAATAAATAAAATATATTATTACTTTAGCCTAGACTATGCTTGATATTAGTGTCCCCATAAAAATCAAAGTTAAATATTATTAAGAGGTTAAATTAAATCATCAACAGAGATTGAATGAAATGCTTTCCCTTCCCATAAAATAGGCAATACCTGGATAATGAACATCACACTAATTAATACAGATATTTAAATGTTTAAAATATTTTTCTAATAATTAAGTGACTGGAATGCCATTTCAAGGTTCCAATTCCAATTCATTATCTATACAAAATATTAATTCTAGTATCTTTTCCTACAACAATAGCAGTTGGCATTCCAAAATTGAGGGCCTTACTCATCTAAGTAGATAAGTGAGGCCATTAATTTTTAATCTACGTGGAGATGAAAATAAAAACAGAGAGAGATGAAGGCAGGACTGCTAGAAACCAACCCTTGGGTTGATGACCAATGAAGATGACTCAACAAAGTAGAATTGGGTCTGTCAATAACCAATGAATCATGTTCCATATTTTAAGCTTAAATTTTTTAAATGTTTTTTAAGTTAACCACTACTGGAGCAAGTAAATATGCAATGTAGAATGTAACGTATACCTTAGCAAGGCCATAGGGAGCCAGAACAAGCAAGACTTGAAGAATTAGGCACATTACCCACCTTTGCGACCTGCACACTCAATGTCAAAGCTGAGGATGCGAAATGGTGCCACCTTGGCCCACTCGCCCTCTGGTGGGTGGGATACCATCTCCTCCCAAGACACGTCCACCTCCAACTGGCAACGAGACTGCTGACCTGGCAAACTGGATGAACTCTCCTTGGAACGGATTCTCCATGTGCCTGCTGGGAGTTCCACCCAACTGCAACCCACAAGGCCTGTGTCCACCATGAAGCTGCAATATTCACCATAAAGGTAAAGGACATCTGACAATTTCTCCACAATAAATACAATAGCGGAAATATGATGCATGATGACTAAAGTGGAAAATCACATAATCAGATGACAATAAAATGATAATATGAGAGTCTATCATGCTTAGACAGTTTCAGGATGGGTGCTGAGAACTGCAACATACTTTCCTGATTTTCATCCAAGAGATCTCTCATATACTTTGCAAAATTCTTTTGTTCAGCAATAAAATCCTAACAATAACACAATTAATTAATTTGTCTAAGAATCACAAGAATTGCAAAAAATGCAGTAAAGGACATAAGGAAAGTCAAAATACTAAGTTATTATTGATAATAAAACAATGGAAAATAAAATTGATGAACTAAATCCTGAGTCAATTTTACATAATTGCTACTTTTGCTCATATACAAGCAAACCATTTGAAACTGGCTGATTTAAAAGACAATACAAAGTACAATACAAATAAATTGGAGAGGATCAGGTAAAAGTGGCATTTAAGTACTCTTTTGCAAATTAATATAAGTTTGAATGTCAGAACATTATTACTTTATTTTAAAATTCAAAATAGTGATTGGTTTTTTTATTAGCACTTGGAAGTTTATTGAAAATTGAAGTCCCACGTTTGAAGTTTTTGGGTCCAATAGTAGTTTTTCTGGTGTGTATGAAGGGCTGACCTATATCTCCATGTCTCCTGGTTAGGTGATTGTGTACACTTGATTTAAAGGTGTGTATTAATACAAATATTTCTTTTGGTGGGCAACACAGCTGACATGCATGGAGAAAAAATATCAACTTGGGCAATTAGGCAACTGACTCTCTTTTGAATTCTGACTATCTTTAAAGAAAGTGGGGAGGATCCCCAGAGAAGATTATCATAAACAATTTCAATATAAAAAAGACCATAATAAATATTAAAAAGAACATCAGCAGATTCAGTAAGGTGAATAGATCGAATCAGAAATCAGTAGGAACTAAATTTATTGCATATAAATTAATAACTACACAAAAAACTAACAATATCAATAATCTACAGTTTTGCACACTCTCTACCCTCCTCATTGTTATGCAATGTGCCTCTTCTCTTGCTCTACCTCGTCTACCACTTTCAGCAATAAAATGTATGAAAGTAGTCATCAATCCAGCAATGAAATCCATTAAGCAACTTTTTAGAGGGAATTGAATAACCTAACGCCCATACAAGTATCCCTCCATGAAATTAACAAGTAAAAAATTCTTAGAATTATAAAAACAATTTATGAGTTTTTCTGTACTAAAGACAGCAGAGTTTAAGAGCCATTATTACAATTCCATATATGCACTTTTTTAGACACTGACTCACCGAATATCAAAGTCGATGTTTGACTCAAAGGCTTGATAAGGATGAACGCCGAGGGCTCCGTAAATGACTTCTTTTTCCAATAAACGCTTGGCAGCTGGAATAAGTTTAGGTAATGCTAATGTGACTTTGAGAAACGGAACTTTATTTCCACCACGATATCCAAAAATATTCTCCTTCAGCTGGATCTCAACAGCCAGCACTGCTTCCGAGACGTGGTCCTTATTGCCCCTCATGTCGGCAATGATTGCCTTGTTTAATGCTTCCTGTGACATGACAAACGAAGAAACAGTAAGAAGTTAATAAATAAACGAGATACTGGAAGTGGTTAAATAAGGCACGAAATTAAATTGGAGGTTGAATTGACACTAACTTTGAAGGGGCCACAATGATCCTCATTAAAACCATCGGGTATGTGGACGTAAAAGTAAGGAGAGAAACCGTGGACATGACAACACACTGAATGACCTTCCATGGTGACTCCGTACATGCGCATAATTGGCACAGGTCCTATTTGGGCCCCTGGCATTCCCTTTAGGGGTTGGCCTACAACATGAGATTAATTATCACAATTTTAATGAATATATCATTCATACATTAACAATTCACAAATTTACTTAAGGAACTGACAGTACCTGTGTAATGGTCAATGTCAAGTTGCTGAAAAATAAGAGTATCTATCCGAGGGTTCATTGGAGGAAGAGTTGGTCTGCTCCATTTTATGGATGTCTGCTGAGTTTCCGGGCCCTAAAATAAAGCGCGTCCCATGAAAGTGTAAATACTAAGATCAAAGTCAATTACTTCAAAATTCGAGTTAGTTTTAAGAACCTCTGCTTGTATTTCATTTAGATCGGTTTCTGCTTCGGGTTCCATTAAATCCATGGAAGCTAATTCAGCCTCGAAAGAGCCAGGTAAATCATCATCATCTTCGTCAGCAAGCCTGGGAATATGGATTGTTGTTCAGTGATAACATAAAAAATCTATTCAACAATCAAAAGCACGTTACAAAAATATTTAATATACTACCTAGCTTTCTTATTCAAATTCCCTTTAAACGGGGGCTGCTTGCGCTTGTAATCCATAACTCTCCTCAGGTATCACAGCCTTAAACACACGATAACCAAGTCAATACAGCCACAATACAACGATCAACTAGACACAACAGAGTAGAGCACGATACAATTTTCCCTGTCCACCTTTCGAGTATCGCTCTTCAACTAATATATTTTACGCGCGAAAACCGCGAAGTGATCCCCGATACTAGCGTCAAGAGACGTTGGTGGAATATAAACGTACTAACTTGAGCGCTAAGTCTTGAATGATAGATTAATAGATCCAAAGAAAAGGAACTTGAAGTAAGTAGTTGCTAAACTTTTTTTGTAGGATTTAAATGCCAAAAGGTTACGAAAGAAAGAGTTCCATTATTTGAGAAGCTTGCAATGAATTCTTGTGTGTTCTGACGTTAAGATATTTCAAAGCCATAGATGACAGCTTCATCCATTCGTTTTTGTTAAGAATCTATTTTATTTGTGTGTGATGGTGTGTATATAAGAGGTATAGATGACATTTTCATTCATTTGTTCTTGTTACGAATATATCATATCTGCGTAATTTTACATGTTTATCCCGTCATTAACTTTATTGTTGTTGGATGAACTATAACTAAATAAATAATGATTGGGTAATAGGATTACCCAAACCAATGCAATTATCAGTAGCGCATTTCGCTTACTTATTCGGTGACCAAGGAATTTTCAAGGGTGCTGAGGCACTTCAAAAATTTTCGTGCTATTTCAAAAATTTTATTATTTTTGGTACCTTGAACAGTGCCTTGAATTATTGTGCAGTATATAATGTTCAATGTTTCCATCTGTCAATGGGTTACTGGAAATAACTATCATCAAACACTTTTTCCCCAGACTGCCCTGTCTGGTCTGGAGAAAAGTTGAAGGAGCTGAGGCCTGGAAGGAGAAGATTCAGGGTTCGCTGCTGGCCATGATACTGACATCGGCTTTATCTGCCAACATCTGGTGACCCTATTATGGTTATTCTGAACTCCTGGGCAAGATGCAACACCCCAGGAAGAAGCTATATATTATGAGTTTTAATATTTAAAAAAATCTTGCATTTTATAAATTGTTAAATCTTCCAATTCTATAGGCATATAGTTTCTTTTCAGTTATGCTGCTTTTTTTTATAAGTACACTTAAACTTCAAACAGTTTTCAATGATTAAGTGAAAAATTCTAAAAACATTTAACACTTTCATGCCAGAGCCCTAACTGGTATACAGTCCCGGCATATGAGTGTGTGAAAAAATAAACAAAAAATAACCAGAAAAATAGTTGTTTGTACTGGGGGATGACTCTAAAAATTTATTGATATATTGGTCATTTGGTACGAAAGGGTTAAATGTCAGCAATTACTTTTTTCTATATTGTAAAACTGAACTGTTTTATCCCTGATTAGAAAAAGTTTTTAGGGGTGTGGATGTTGTGACACTTTTGAACTAACATTAATAATAGATATTGGGAAACAAACATGAGCTCGGTGATACAAACATGATGTTGTTCTTTTTTTAATGTTTTTTCACTAAATTCTAGAGAACATCTCACAATATTGGTCACTCCAGAGATAATTGTAAAAATTTGGGAAAGAATTCTGATAACTCATTCATAAATTATAATACAAATGTGTGTTACAAAAAACAATTTATGTGTTGAATGCATTAAGTGAAATATAGATATACATTATAGTATCAGTGTTTCAAAATATACTGGTAGAATTGATTGTAATATTTTATATGAAAATACTTAATTCACATATTAATGTCAAAGAACTTGAAACTTAGCAATTCATTTGATTCTCATGTTATATATTGTAAAATCATGGACATCGATGTTTTTCATGAAAAGTATGTAAAACCTCACATTTTTTACAAACTTTGACTTGGATTTTTGGTATTGGTTCTCTACATAATTGCACACCATTTTGATCTAAAATATGAATATTTTGGACAAATCAAATCAGTTAGATAAATATTCCATTTTTTCTGGTAAATAATAGAATAATAATGAAATACAGAATTTAACTGTCAATAATTGAAAATAAATAAACCTTGCATATTTTATTAAATCTCTTTTTTAATTTTTTCCATTGGGTACATGCCAAAATATTAACATGTCATGCATTCAATTGCAATTGATGGAGGTATGTTTGATGACTCAGAAAATATATTTTCTACTCATTGTGAACAACATACAATAACACAGGAACATAAAGCAAATTAAGGCTGCCCAAAATTCATACCATTATGTGTTACTGCAATACTGAGGGGGTGGACAACATTTTCTCATTTCCATATGCTCCATTGAATAAGTTAAATAACAAAGGCTTTGTTTATATAAAATTTTTTATACAAGGAACCTGAATAAACAAACAATAACTGGACAAAGTTATGGCAGCTATATTTGTTATAGGCCAATATAAGTTAATAGTTCAACTATTAGTAATGTTATTTTTACCTTTGTGTAGTAAATACATCAATTCTCAGGCAAATGCCCTTAAGAGTATTATTAGGAAATACTGTATTGTGCAAGACACAATCAATGCATTGCCATCTGAAAACATGTGAAATGATGTCACAAATTGGTTTTGTGTTACTGGAGCATTCCTCTTACTTTTCGCCGTACTCCCACCTACCAAAAGTGATTGTACTGCCATCCATACCTTAAGAGAGATACAGGTACCCTTTCAGCATGTCTCAAGAGAATGATTCCATTGATTACACAGGGCATATGTTATTCATGAGATAGCCTGCTGCAAGCATACAATTGATTCTCAGAGGTACTTTCAACAGTCACTGGGCAAAACGTTTCTCATAGACATAGAAACATTGTGGAGTTTGTTAATGTGACTTACAATGTAATTTTACAAGTTTAAATATTTTGGAACAATACAAAATTATATTTTACATGATGAATTCATCAAACTATGCATATGACTAAAAGGAATGCCTTGCCATAAATGCAAATCACTCACTGAAACATTGAAGCAGCATAACAAATACATGTTATTTATTTATTTTTTACAAAATTCTCTTCTGGGTATGCAAGAAATCTAAGTCATATAAATTCTTACTCAGCATGAAAATTCATGCATCACTTAATGGCAAAAATGCCAATATATATATAAGTATACATATTGCATATGTATGTATTTTATTTATAACATATCTCTTGTCACTGCTTTGGTAAAAAAAACATCACCATCGGTACTCGTGTCTTAAAATGGCATAGGTGTCATAAATCCACCTAACTTATAATGTATATATCATCTTGGTGCATGGAAATTGTGACTGCTACTCCTCCCTAACAACTTACATTGTCATTTTAATGAGTGTTTCAACTCTGACCAGTCCAAAGTGTCCAGTGTTGAAATAAAGGCATCCCCGAGGCACACAAGGCAAAGCATACACACACACATGGACAAACAGAAACTGCTCCTCATTATGGACAAATAAGAGATGGCAAGGGGCATGGAGTTCACATGTACCAGCCTCACTCTCTACTCCCTGCCTTCAATCAACACATGAAAATGCACATTTCTACAGTCTGCCTACATCATATAAAAATCTCTCTGAATAAATCTGACTGCAGATCCCCAAGCCAGCCAGAAATGCTATGCAGTTAACAACCAGAAGGTAGGGAGTGATTCTGGATCTAAAATTGCTTTTTTTTTGTTCAGCATTCATTCATTATGAAAGTTTAGGAATGTAACCAGCATAAGTGACTCTGAATGTGCGAAATGACATACATATATCTATCAAACATTTGAGGTGAGATTTTTGGCCAACAGTTAATGAAAGAACAATTGAATAGGTTGCTCCAAGGGAGATGTAATGGCTAGCAAAAGGATAAACTTGGGGAGTATGATCCGATTCGATACTAAAAATGCCAGACTTGCACTATGACACCTGAAAATGCCATCTACATGACAAAACTGGTTGTACTGCTATTACATTTCCCAGAAACATTTTTTTTCAGTTGTGAATCCTCCTCGTGGGGTGGTTTCACCATCACTACCCTAATCGGAGGCTTATGATTTTTTCTTTAAGCATTTATCACATTGCCATAATATACAGTATCATGCTACTGGTTATCAATAATATTCAGGCAGATTATTCAGGAGAATTATTCCTGCTTAATGTTGGCTGGGGGGGGGGGAACTGCAAACAGGTAATTTGCAGAAAGGTAATTGCTGTAGGTAGAGGAAGGATTGCCATTCTGTACAATAGCATAACACAACGAAATCACCATGTGAGTGGATATGAGAGCAAGGAGAGAGAGAGAGGGGGGGGGGGGGGGCTTTAGTGGGGGGGTGTGTTCATATGAGGGGTAGTGCGGGCGCGTCCACTGGGGGTGGGGGGGGTAGGGGAGGGGGGGGGG
>WURS02044281.1:0-11156 GCA_011762765.2 Rhinocypha anisoptera | reverse complement strand
ACAATTAATTTAGATGAAGCAGATAACTAGGTATACAACTGTATACAATTAATATTAAGGTATACAATTTGATTAAAGATGTATGTGTGCATGTAAATGAATGTACGTATACTATGTATTGGATATTGTGTAGAAATGAAAGAGGAACTAAATATAAAAGAAAGATGAAACCGTATTAGAAGTGTAAAGTCAATCTGAATGAAGGCACGCGATGGTCAAAATATGGCATCTGTCCGCGTGTTACCAAGTGCATTGTAATTCTTAGTTAGGGAAGAAAACTAGAAAGTAAACAACTGAAGAAAGAAATAATTAAAATAGTAAAATAGAATAAATTATTTTTGCATGTAACCAAATGTATTAATATTATGACTAAGTACAAGTAATAGGGCATGAACGAAGGCGAGGCTGACCATAGGAAGAAGAAAACAAGAGTGGCAGAAATAGTCTGTTAAAGGAAAGAAGAGCACGCGAAGGCCAAGCTGTGGCATCTTCCGGCGTGATAAGTAAAATGTAAATATTTAATCTGTAATGTGTTATAGAGATAAGAAAAAAAGGGAAAAAGAAAGCAAAAGAAAGAAAAGAAACTAAAGAGGGGTAAACGAAAGTAAATACCGTAAAAAAATAATTAGTAAATTTAGAGAGAGAATTGGAAAGAGACTGGAACTTAGACTTGACATCTGTTAGCGTTCCAATTATCTCTCCCTTTTTTTTAGTCTCTCTGATTTTATGTACGTGGTCTGATCTACCGTAGTAAGCCTGGGCTTGTAATATATTTTTCACTTCTTCCCGAAATCTGCATAATAAATTTAACCTACGCTCAGTAAGTAATACCACTTGTGTCAAACATTATTTAAATACCTCTTACATAAAAAGCACACATGGATAATGCCTGGGGACATAGAAGATGTCAACTCGATTGCATCCTCTTTAAAAAGCTGTTCAGGAATCAAGTAAAGGATTGCATAAGCTACCCAGGAGCAGATATCGAGAGTGATCACAATTTCTAATTCTACTTATTACCCTGCAAACAGCCGCAAGGGCGCGTGTCAGGTGGTGAGCCACCACCATGCATTCACATGCACTCCCAAATGCAAATGCTACGAGTTGTACATTACACTCAGAATGAAGCAACTCGCATGCAAAACAAAATAGTAGAACGTCATCCAAAACATGCGGGACAATGTTAGACTGCTCCACTACAAACATGCATGAAAACAACTGCAAATGCCGTCACAATATGCAAGGTCCAAACGGGAGCTCTTTCCCTTATAAATTATCAACGTAATGTCACCCATGACTAACTCCCTTACCTTTGGAGACAAAGAAGTGTTGTCGCGACCCTAATTGAGATGCGGGGTGGTAGGAACAAGGGGCTCACTATCGCGGGCGAGTGGTTAGGGGGTGGGGATTAAGAGAGGGGGAGGGTAAAGTATTTGTATTTGGTCACGCAAGTAGTGCTAATGGTATGTTTAGACAGTTTCACAATCGGAACGTGTTAAATAATTTAGCACTAATGAAATGTGAATTGAAATTAATAAATTAAAGAAATCAATGAAGAAGCAATAGGATATATGGAAATTGAAGGAAGCAAACCGAAGAGTATAATTTCAACAGTTACTGAAGGAAGTGATGGATACCCATAGCAATACAGGATCACGAGAAGAAAGATTGTTTTACCCTAAAAAGAGGAATAAAGTGAGCGGTAGAGGAAACTATAGGCAGGAAGAAATTAGTGTAAAAGAAACCGTGGATCACAAAATAAATAATGAACCCTGATTGAAGAGAGAAAAAGAATTAAAAATGCAAAAATTGAATAAAAGAGTAACTCACACAAAAGAATAAGAAATTAAATCGGCCAAAAGGCAAGGAAATATAGGGAATAAGGGATGGAAAATCTGTACGAAGAAGTAGAGACGTAACCTCACCCAAGGAAAAGTTGAAGCATTGTGCAGGACCGTCAGAAGCAACTTCAATGAACTAACTTTGAGCAAAAGTAAATGCTATTCCCGACGGCAAAGGGGAGATTCTTATTGGAGACAATGAGAAGGCAAACAGATGGAAAAAGGTATTTAGTAAAACTTAATGACGGGAAAGAAATACAGGACCGAGCACTCGATGGAGAGAGGGAGGTCGAGAAAGGAGCCTCCACATTCAGGAGAGACTTTGATGCCATGTTGAAGCAAATAAGGTATACGGTCAAATAAGACACCGTTGATCAACGGAAAATCTTCGGAATTATTAAAATACACTGGAAAACAAACATCGAATGACCTCTTTCGTCTGATGTACTAAGTTTATACAAGAGGAGAAATTCCAATGGACTTCAAGAGGAATATAATATTCCGTAAACCGAAAAAGAGAAGTAAAGATGAATAAACTTCCGCAAGATCAGCTTGAGGAGTACAGCATCAAAAATTCTGGAAAGAATAATACTTGGAGGAATGTAGAGGAGAGCAAAAGAGTATTTAAGTGAACACATTTAGTTTTGGACTAATTAGAGGAACAATTGAAGCTATCCTTGCACTCATATTCATCTTGGAGAAGAGATTAGAAAAAACTAAGCAACGTTTGTTGAATTGGTGGACTTGGAAAAAAAGAAATGACTACCTGGATTTTACACCATGCTACGAATCCTAAGGGATGCCGAAATCGAATAGAGTGAGATAATACATCGAATGTACCAGAAACAGGTGGAAGTGATAAGATGCGGATACAACATGTGAGGAACGAGAATAAAGAAAATCATGGACATGGCAAGGGATCACCGCTGATTTTCAATGTTTACATCGAAAAGATAATTAATGAGACAAAAAATAAGATCCCTTAATAAAGGGGAGAAGGCGGGAACCATCTAATTACATGGGAATTAACATACTGGATTCAACACTCAAACTCACAACAAAAATTATTACGAAGAAAATCAATTCCCTCAACATAAGAAGAAGGGCAACAAGGATTTAGAACTGGGAGTTCTTTCACAGATGCAGTATTCATCTTGAGACAGGTGGTTTATAATTGACTTCAATAGACCGGGATATATTTGTTCCTTTTATTCAACATAGTTATGGAGTAGATAATTAAAAAGGTTAAAAATGGAATAGGTTATGAATGAATGAACTGTAATCTACCGGTTAAGGTGGGTTTTTGATGAGTCTGAGCTTCGGTTGGCAGCATAACATCCAACTATAATCCCTCTTCCAATCTGCGTACTTCCTACCCCCATCATTCTGTCCAAAATCCCTATTTTCTTCCTATCCCTACCCCCCTTACCCAACATTCTACCCTATATTACAACCTTCAAAAACCCATTACCTCTTGAGTACCCCTTCCACCCACCTTTCTTGTCTTTTTTGGATCTCTCACAGCAAACGCCTCTCCTCCTCTGCCATTCTCAAAACTTCTTCATTCGTTTTCCTATCTCTTCACTTCACCTTCTCCATCCGTCACCAAACCCACATCTCAAAAGTATCCAATCTATGCTCGTCATCCTTCTCCATGGATCAGGTTTCGGATCCATATAGTGCTACGCTCCACACTAGGGTTTTTACTAACCTTTTCTTCAGATCTTTATTTAGGGTCCCTTTCATTAACTCTTTCCTTTTCGCAAAGGCCTCTTTTGCTAATGCAATTCTTCGTCTGATATCCATGAAACTACGTCCATTTTCCTCTATGATGCTTCCCAAATAAGTGAAATTTTCTGCCTGTCCTAATTTACTCCCTTGTAGCAGAAATATCTATAAGAAGAAGAAAAAAGAAAGAGGAAAAGTTTCATTATGCTCATTAAAAGCATCAAGTCCCTGCATTATTGAGAAAGAGAATTCAAAAACTAATTATGAAGTTGAATCAGTATAGTTTCAAAATATAAAAAATCATAAGTAACCTCATCAATATCTAGTGAAAGCTGTTGAAATTGGGAAATTTAATTATTGAATCTGGGCCATTTAATTTAGGATCTTGGAGTGTGAATTTTAATATCTGAAGTTTCACTAAATGTGTCAAACTCTTTTTTTGCCAATTCATAGAAAACAACTTGGATGGGATGGGACAGGGAAATGGGGTAAACTATTTATAATTATATAATGTGATTGTTTAATAGACAGTCTTTAAATAAATGTACTGTTTCTTTCTTCAGGTCTGTTCCAAGTCAATAAGAGTACGGGAGATGTCAAGACAATAAGGGCATTGACTGGGAAAGGCAGGACGGAGCCTTACTCCCTAATCATCCGAGCTTCCGACAGAGGTGCGTCACCTCTGTATTCAGATGCTGTCCTTTCCGTGTTGGTCGGAGACGTGGCATCGAATGATGGCGTTCCTCACTTCATCCGACCCACACAGTCCGAAGTGGCTCGCATCCCAGAGGTCAGATCCTATCCAGTGACCTTATTCATGCCGTCTCACTCTGGAGTTTATTAACGTCTGACAATATTAAATTTTGAAATATATTTTCAGAATTCTCCAATTGGGTCTCCAGTATTCAAGGTGAGGGCTACCGATCCAGATGACCCAAATACACCAAATGGAAGGATTTACTATAAATTTCTGGATGATGGCAAGACAGGGAGTGATGCTATGACATTTGCTATTAGTGAGTATATGGTTAAAGGCATCCTTTTAGCTTATATTTATCGGTAGTGCACTGTACATGTTGCAGGAGTAGGAAGTCAACCATTTGGAAAACGACTAATGCTTTAGAAACAAACTGAATTCAAGGTTTTTAAATGACTTGTGGTGCGTGTTTTTTACAAGCCCTCATCATGAAATATTTTAATGAAGATTATATAACCCAGATGAATGAATCATGGATTTTAGTGGACAAACACCCTTAAAAATAGCTGTAATAAGATGAAGAGTGATGCAGCAATGCTTTCAGATCTTGGTTGCAAATCATCAGCACAAATATGACTTTGATATGCTAGCTTTAAGTTATTAAAAACTTCAAAATTGCATAATTAACACCTGAAGTTCAAAATTATTCATGTTTCAACTTATATAATCGATCAGAATGTGAATAAAAAGAAAGATAGATGGCTGAGCTCAAAGATCGAGGAGCTCCATCCTTAATACTGATAGCATGGCATAGTAACCAGTTCAAACCTTCCATTCACCAGCCCAATCACTAAAACACCTTTCAATTCCCATTCCTGTGTCCATATTTGGTGATTACAAGCCCCATCATACAGAGAAAAGGAATAACATACTCCATTTTTTTCCACTTGATTTTTAATCTGGTACAGCTAGTTTCAACGCGTTATTTCAAGTGGAAAAATATGGAGTACGTTATTCCTTTTCTCAGAAATGGATTTCCACATAGTTAAGCCTGATAATACCCCATCATGCATTTTGGGTGATGTGCAGGTTATAGTGCAGATGTTTCACCTCACATGCAGGAGGCACTTTAAAAATGTAAGACTCAGTTTAAGATTCAGTGTGTAAATAACATTCTAATTTAAATATATTGAACCTATAGCTTCCATAATCTTATCATAATTACACCCACCATCTTCTATGTTAAATATGAAGAGTATGTCACTAACTCACATGGGACTCACAAACTTGGTCCATTATCTTGGAGCATAATTTAATAAGCCAATAGTCTTCATCAAGTACAGTAATGCTGAATGAAGTGACAGGGTAAATCCATTAATGAATTTCTCTCTGTACATTGCTCTATCATGTGGACTTCTTCTCTCAACTATTAATAGAATTTTATTGAAGCCAATGGCACAGTCAGGTTTTAAAAATAATTAATATAGATGTTCTCATAACTGCTGCATAATACATGTCCAAGTGCAAATATGTATATCTAAATATCTAGGTCGTATGAAATTCCCTGAAGACATACTTCATGTTTTTATTTTATGGATGAAAATCCTCAGGGGAATTAGATTCACCATGGGGAGCTATAAGGAATCTGTTCCCTATGGGGATTTAATAATGAATCAACGATGATTTTAATGTGTGTGTAGATTTTTACTTAGTACTTGCTGTGAGTAATTTTCCTTACTAGAAGGTTTCCCTGAAGGGAAATTCCTTATTGGGAATTTTTTTGGCAGGGAGTGTTTCCCCACAGGGAATTTCGCCAAGAGGGATTTTTCCCTACAAGAAAATTTCCCCATGCCTATTCCCCGTAGGAATTAACAACAGGGTAGTCTCTATGAGTGCTACGTATACAAAGCACTTTTTCAGCCTTCATAAAAGCAGCTTATTTTATCATTGAACTTGAAACTAGAAAACAAACCATTATTGATGAAGGTTGTCTTAAAGCAATAGAACTCAATTGCAGCAATTACTATAATTTATGGTCTTCATTCATTTTAGTTTTTTTTCAGATCATTATTTGTGGCTTGGGCTAGCAAATTGAGGGGTCCATGATGTGTGCATTCAGAATAATTTAAAGGTGTTTTTAAAATCTGTTCCCAGATAGAGACACTGGATTAATCACCACAAGGAAACAACTTGACCGAGAAAAGAAAGATCGTTACACACTAATCCTGGAGGCATCTGATGGAGGAGAACCACCTCAGCAAGCCTCCAAAGTTTTGGATGTCATAGTAGAAGATGTGGATGACCATAGGCCAGCCTTCAAGAGATCACTGGTGTGTTACTTTATCATTTTGTGATTTTGCATGCATTTAAATGTGAATTCCATGGTTTATAATGATTCTTCAGGAGTATGGAAGGAGAAGAACAGTTATACATTTGATTCATTATGTATTCTGCAATTACATTTACAATACAAATTACAGCATATATATTTGTTTGCTGAATAATGATGCACTATAAACTTACTGTTATGTATCATTGAAAAAAATTGGTCAAAATATATTTTAATGCAGTAAGTATTGTCTAGGATTTAGTTTATGATGAAGTTGTTTTTGTCCGTAGTCTTGCAATTAATTTTTATTCTTTGAGTGAACACAATTAAATATTGTTTTTCCTTTTAGTCTTTGTCGATGATTTTTTGTCTTGGAAAAATCTGCACAAAAATGTAATGTCTCAGCTTATGGGAATGTATTTAGATTACAGTGCACAAAGAAACCCAACTTCAATTTATCTTGTTTTGATTAATGTTTTAGCTTTTATAGAATTTAATTCCAGCTTCCACTTCCTTGGATTGTAATTTTAGATGAAGAGTTCTATTGATTCCAACTTCATTAAATGGCATTCATATTCATGTATTTCATCATTCAATGTATTTACATTATGGATGATTGTCATAAAGAAATAAGGCAGAGAAAATCAAAAGTGGTGTAAAAAAATTTAAAAAAATGAAAGAACATGCAACCAAAAAAGTACATTCAGTGAACAAAGTCAAGGGAGAAAGGTTACATACTAAAAGATAGTTCATTCTTATTTGTCTTCCAATATTCTGATATAGAGTACAAAGGTTTATTGATTGGCCACGAGTATAAAACTCTACTAAAATTCCCTTTAGATATAGTCCAGGCTGCAGGGGGAAGTTGATTAAACATTCTCATCCCCAATATTTCATATTGGCAAAGAGAATTGATGAGTCTACAGTAGGCCACATCAATTTGGCATTTCCCTCTTGTGTTATGTAAATGTATTTCAGATCTGGTTAAGTCATTCCTAAGGTTATCCTTGATATACATAAGCACTTGGTGAACATAAATGCTATAAACCATTTGAATGCCTAATTTTATAAATAGAGGCCTACAATGTTCACTTTCTGGAGAAAAATTGATGGTTCTAATAGCTTTTTTTGCAGTGTAAAAATTTGCCGCACATTGTGGGCATTGCCCCACAGTTTTAGTCCATATGTAAGATGGCAATAAAATAAAGAATAGTGTGCTGTTATAATATAATTATGTAATGGGAATGAGTCTTGTAATTTTCCTTAAAATGAAGAATATACCAGTTAACACTCCACCTCATAATATAGGTATCCCTTTTCATATTCATGTATCTCCTGCCCGCTATCATTTTACCCCTAATCCATATTATTTTCCAAATCCTACCTCACTTACCCAACGTGCTACTCTTTAATGCAGACTTTAATGGGTTATTTCTTTTAAAATTTTCAGCCACCTGTTCAGCCTTAAGCAGATTTCCCTATAATAACTGCCCCTCAGTTGTTACCCATTCCTGTAATAGTCTGTATTTTAAGTAATGCTACAGAGTGAGGTTCTAGCACAGAGTAATACTCTGTGGTAATGCTTACATTTTCTGTGTGCCTTATTAATTTAACTTCTGGCAAATTCCAGTATGAAGATCCTGTAGTCTTTCGTGTTCAGGAAGAAATCGAAGAAGGAACTGTAATTGGAAGTGTTGCTGCAGTTGATGAAGACATTGGAAATAATGCCAAAATTGATTATCGTATTATATGTGAGTTATAATAATAAGGGTTATGAGGAGCATGGGGCTGGCTAATTATTCTTACTGAACCACTGTAATACATGTATAATTCCTAAAAATTAAATTAATTTTATCTCTTGGTCCACTGTTTGTGGAAAAATTTATTTTGCATTAGTTTCCTTTGATAACTTAATTTAAAGCAGTGAGGAGTATTGTTACATATGCATATGAAGTACTGATACACTTTTCTCCTTGTAACTATTTGGCAGATGGAAATGAACAAGGGCTGTTCAAGATATCCCGCTCTGAGAACAATCAAGGAATGATCAGCACAGCAGGGCGTATTGACCGAGAGGAAGCTAGTGTTCACAACCTTGTTATCAAGTGTTTTCCAGCTTCTGAATCTTTAGAGTATCCCCACAAACCTTACGACCGCAGAGTGAGTACCTTTGTAATCTATCCCTGTTGCTCACTTTCTGTTCGAGTGTTCATTTCTGAGATCCTTATTAATGATTTATCAATGAAACTATATATGTACTGTGGTTCACATATGACAAGTGTTACTTAATATTATTAAATGACATGTATATGCAACCTCAGGTTAATGTTGTCTGAGTTTAAAAGTTTTCTCTGCAAGACCTTTGACTCTGGTCAGACACTATTAAAAAATATTTCTCAGAAAGATTTAGAAAAATTAAATAAGAGAGTGTCTCAAGCATACCGTTATGGAAATCCCTCATAGTTGAACAACTAGGAAAAATAAGAACCTTGGCAATTATTCACATTCTTTTGCATGTTGCATCAATAATCCAGTGCTTTCATTCAGTTTTTTTTTTGTTTCCTTTAGGACCGATCAGAAATTCAGGTGAAAGTTTTAGTAAGTGACATTGATGACAATAGTCCAGTGTTCACCAAGGAAAATGTTACTGTAGGTAAGTGATTTAATATTTGCATAGGAATAACCTCTCAATACTTGCATTAAAATTAATTAGTATCTCAGTTCATTGCATGTTCACAGTCAGAAAATTTAGAGTTTTGGAAATATTGTCTTTTTCTAATTAACATTTAGTAAATATATGCTTTTTTCATGCATGGTTATATATAATTGAAATAGTTCTTGAAATAGTCAATTTTGCTGTGGGATCAGTAGAAAGACTTTTAACAATTATGATATGTTCCATGAATCACTTCTATGATTACAGTCTAAGACTAACTTGTGATCTTGAATAGTAAATTGTTAACACAATTTAGTACAAAAGTGAATGTAAAAGAGGTGTTTTTAATAGCCTTCGTGCCCCCAAGTTGTCTATAATCAAAAATGTTTTTACAACCCAGGCTATGTGTAGGTGTAAAGTGAACTAAACACAGAATGAGATATTGTCTGTTAGGTCAAGTATGGTGGTTGTCCCGTAATTAAATCCTCCTATGACTGATTTTTTTTGTTCTAATTCATCAATGGAGAAAATTCATGCCAAACAGTGGTGACTATGTTAATGATTGTGACTATATGTTCAAAATAGAGAGAAATGAGAAGCATTACTTTCAGAATTTCTCAAGATTCTCACATTTAGTGAGACAGCAAACAGCCCAGCCCAGACAGCAAATAGATATTGATAGTTAGGTGAATAGATATCTACTGTAGATATCTAATAGATATATTATTATCTATTGATAGATATCTATCAATAGATAATATAGATATACCTATAACGATACCTATAACTAAAGATACCTATAACTATAATTATCTATTAAATATCTAATAGATATCTATTGGTAGATCATCTATGGATAGACATGATTTAGATATCTATTTGCTATTTGCTGTTGCGGCACTGAATATAACTATATATGTTTAATATATCTAATAGTGTGTCTAATATATAATAGTCTCCCATATATGTATATCTAACAGATATCTTTTGGGAGATATCCATTAGATGTATTTCTATTAAGTATATAATAGATGTCTATTGTTAGATCATCTATGGATAGACATTTACATACATGATTTCAGTCTGGGCTTATTTATTGATGCATTTGTTTACCAAAATCCCTTCCATTATTTGCTACAGGTGTACGTTTGAACGTCCCTGTGGACACTCCTGTCGTGAGACTGGAAGCCAAGGATGTTGACTCAGAATCTGGATCGATTCACTTCAACTTGAGCAGTGCCACGTACGCCACCCTTTCTGGATTACCATCCCCGTATAACATTGATGGTCCATCGTCAAACACGGCCCCAATTGACATCTTCCGTCTTGGCCTGGAAGATGGGGAATTGAGGACTGCTCAGAGCCTTGTGCCGTATGCAGATGGGGTATTCACTCTTCTGGTCACTGCGACCTCAGTCAGTCCTACTTCTGAAGTAGCATCTCAGGCAAATACAACAAAGATTCACAGACAAGCCAAGGCAACATTAAAGGTAAAAACTGGTGGAGTGTTTAGCTTGAAAATAGTGTAATCCTCTCCTAACCTAGAGACAAGTGTAGGTCACGACAGTGTTTCATCTGGTATACGGAAATTGAGATAAACTGATCTAAGACTTGTTGGAGTGAGAAGCCTTGTATTTTTAAGTGCATGAATATTAAATCAAAGGTATCTTTTACAGGCATTCAGTAAGGTTTAAATAAAGGCAGTTGCAAAAGGAAAAGTTAACCTTAACCCCTCAGCTGCAGGACCCTCGTTTCTTTGACACAGCTGTGTGTGGGAGAAAAGTGGCCGTAGCATTCTTCCCTTTTATTTCCGACAAAGGTTTATTTGGTGGCCAACCCAAGACGACCCTTATTCACCATGTAGTCCAGTTCCCTCCAAGGGGGGTAGTGGAGACACGATTGACT